>LZPO01087757.1:11270-36821 GCA_001675575.1 Neotoma lepida | reverse complement strand
AAACATGGGTGTCCTTGTGTTTGAGGCATGTATGTTAAGAACTGAAACATCATCTTGGTGGGTTTTTCCATTGATGAAGATGGTGTCCTTCCCTAACCCTCTGATTAGTTTTGTCTTCAAGTCAATTTTGATAGATATTGAAATGGTTATACTGACTTGTTTCTTACNTCCATTTCCTTGAAAAATCTTTTTTCAGTCATTTACTCTGAGGTAATGTCTATCATTGATGTTGATGTGGGTTTCTTATATGCAGAGGAAAGATGGATCTTGTTTTTCATTCATTCTGTTAGTCTGTCTTTTTATTGGGGAATTGAGTCTATTGATGTTGAAAGATATCAATGACCAATGATAGTTAATTCATGTTTTGTCCTTTTTTTTGCTCTTGTTGATGGTAGTGGTGTGTGTGTGTGTGTGTGTGTGTGTGTGTGTGTGTGTGTGTGTGTGTGCTTTTTTACTTTTCGTTTTGCTGGTGTGAGATTATTTATTTCCTGTGCTTTTGTGAGTGTAGTTAACCACCTTGCATTGGAGTTTTCTTTCTAATACTAGTGTAGGGCTGGATTTGTGGATAGATACTGTTTAAATTTGGCTTTATTGTGGAATATTTTGTTTTCTTCTTCTATGGTGATTGAAGATGGGTATAGGAGTCTGGGCTGGCATCCATCATCTCTTGGAGTCTGCAATACATCTGTCCTTGCCCTTTTAGAGTCTTTCAGAATCTCCAATGAGAAGTTGGGTGTAATTCTAATAGGTCTGCCTTTATATGTTACTTGCATTTTTGCCCTTGCAGCTTTTAATATTCTTTCTTTGTTCTGAACGTTTAGAGTTTTGCTTATATGTTCAAGGGTACTTTTTTTTCTGGTCCAATCTATTTGATATCCTATAAGCTTCTTGTTCCTTTATAGGCATGTCCTTCTTCAGGTTAGGAAAATTTTCTTCTATGATTTTGTTGAAAATATTTTCTGGGCCTTTGAGCTGGTATTCTTCTCCTTCTTCTATCCCTATTATTATTATTATTATTATTACTATTATCATTTGTGTGTGTGTGTGTGTGTGTGTGTGTGTGTGTGTGTTTCAGATTTCCTGGATGTTTTATGTCAGGAATTTTTAGATTTAACATTTTTAAAGACCAACGTATCTATTTATTCTACTGTATTTTCAACTCCTAAGATTCTCTTTCCCATCTCCTACCTTTTGTTGGGGATGCTTGTATCTGTAGTTCCTGTTAACATACCTAAATTTTTGATTCCCAGAATTCCCTCATCTTGTGTTTTCTTTATTGTTTCTTTTTCCATTTTCAGGTCTTGAACAGTTTTATTCATTTCTTTCAAGTGCTTATTTATTTTCTTTGCTTTCTCTAATTTTTTGTTTGTCTTTTCCTCAATTTCTTTAAGAGATTTATTCATTTCCTCTTTGAGGACTTTAGTCATCTTCACAAAATTGGTTTTAAGTTTTTCTTTCCTTGTGCTTCTGCTGTGTTGGAATATTAAATATTGCTTGCCATTTTAAGATAACTGTGTTCTGGTGATGACACATTGCCTTGGCTATTATTGATCGTCTTTTTATGCTTGCCTCTAGGCATCTGGGTTTGGGGTGATTGTAGATATAAGTGTCAACTTCTGAGTTTGCCTTTGTTGGATGGATGTCTTGTTCCTTGGTTTCTGTTTCCTCTCTGGTCTTCTGGTTGGCATGGACTGTGGTTGAGCAGGGGGTCTCTGCTGCAGTTAGAGGCTAGGCTTCCGGCCCAAGTACCCTATTTCCTTTTGGCTGGGAATAGAGTGGGCAGGCACGGANAGAGTGAGAAGGGGGGAATTGGGCAGATGGTTGGTCTACTTGAACTTGTGGTGGCCTGTCTGTTCTCTGGTAGAGCAGGGAGTCTCTGCCCCAGTTTGAGGCTGAGGCAAGATGTTGTGGAGGGCCTGGGGATTAGGGTTGGGGGGCACAAAGAGAGTTCAGGGTGGTCTGTGGCTGGGTGGCCTACATGGACTTCTGGTGGTTAGCCAGGTCTCTTGTAGAAAAGGGAATCTCTGCCACAGTTGGGGAATAGAATAGGGTGAGTAGGAGGGTACAGGACTGGGGATAAGGTGAGCAGGCACCAGTAGAGTGAGACACTTGCCGAGTTTGGCCAGCAGGCAGCCTACCTGGACTTCTGGAAGCCTGTGTTTTCTTTTTACAGTTTGAAAGTACAGTACAGTTTTAAAAGTTGAGAGAAAAAGAGCTAGAAAGAGTAATCATTTAGTAAAAGGGGGAGTCTCAATGGTTCTGTTTAATTTCTTCTCTCATGACATATAGGCCCTAACTTAAGAAAATCTGTTGGTCAAAATGTTAAATTCAGTAAAATTCCATGGGGAAAAAGAGAAAGAGGTTCAGGTTAGAAGATTTTAAAGTACCAAAAGCGTTATGATTTGTTGTCATGTAAAGAGTCAAAATGTGAGCCTAAGCAATGCAATCATCATTTTTCTCTTAAAGAATATTCTATGTGAAATTCATCTAAAGAGTGGTTAGTACTGAATTTATCTACCAGATAATCTCAATGATGACATTGTCAGCATTAAAATTTCATATTGAAAATATTAAACATATTTCAGCAACCAATGTGGTAAAATACAGGTATATTTAGTTTTAAAATATTTNCTCAATTTTATTTTTTAAGATTTATTTATTTATAGAGTATGTGGGGGTGACACAGTATATGCAGAGATCAGAGGACAGCTTGCAGGAATAGATTTTCTCCTTTCACCATGTGGGATCCAGGGATTGAACTCAGGTCATCAGGTTTGGTAGCAAGTGCCTTTATCCATAACACATCTCACAATCTGAAATATGCTTAGTTTATCTTTAAAACACATTTTCAATCTAAAGAAGAAGTGCAGCTTAAATTGATACCAACAAGAACTGAGAAAAATCCTTCTCTTGTAGAACTTGAGTATTTTCTTGTTTCAGTTTAAAAGAACCTTTCCTAGTTACTGTATTCTCAATGAAAAGAACTAGACAAGTTTACCCATGGGTTAGGTTATCATTACGAGTCCACATTTATTCAAGTGTAGCTGTCAGATGACACAAATCTATCTTAAATTCCTTTATATAATGTATATAATTCTTGATCTATCAAGAACAACAATTATAGCAAATTAATTCTTTTCAATAAAGTGTTAAAAATGACACTCAGCATTCCTTAATTGTCTGTAGTTCTTTATGTAGGGTTGATGCTTCTTCCCCCTAGTGCTATGAGTAAGTCTACTATTGCTGTCCTTGGAAGGTAGGAAAAGAATTTTTGTAATTATATCAAAATTTCAAACAAACAAAAAATAATTTTTAAAGATATCAAATGAAGGAAAGAAGGACATGGATGCACTTTTCTGAATCTACCTTCTGTTCACTTTGGAATTTGAAACTTCTGATTTCTGTTAGAGGACCGCACATGACAATGCTGAATGTGTGTGTGTGTGTGTGTGTGTGTGTGTGTGTGTGTGTGTGTGTGCATCATGTGAATAAGATTATCAATTGCTATTCATAAATTTATACCACATACACAGCATAAATACATGACTAGATTTCTCTTTATAGAACACAACACAATGCATGTGTACAGTAAAACGATCATCTTGTTTTTATTGAAATAGTAGTGAAAAGAGTCAATAATTTATCAATGACAAAAATAAAGTTTCATGCAGCTTCTAAAATTCAAAATATGTTTCCTAGTGTTTGACTTTAAGGAGAAAGAAAAATGATAGGTCTTTGGGGGTGAGAGTTTTATGAAGAGTTTACTGAAAGGTTCAACGCTATCATGAGTTATAGGTATGTAAGTTGTGAAGTATGAGAGGCTGCTTTCTTTGTAGTGTACTCTTCTGTGCTGGGGTTACTTATTGAGAAAAGAGGGCAATAAACACTATTCACTATTAAGATGATGCACCTACCACTAAGTAGTCTCAGTGAAACATAAACAATATCCTTCACAAGCATAACACATACTTCATGTAGGGATCAAATACCTTTTTATGTGATCGATATTTCCCTTCCATCAGTCATTCTTATTTCATTTAATATTTTAGTTATTTATATTTATCAATAGCAAAATGGTAGATTATCTTCAGTTATGGTTCATAGATTACTGGAGAGTAACTCTGAAACCAGTTTGAAGGAACAGTTCATCACACTGTTCCACATACACTTTACAGTTCATCACACTGTTCCACATACACTTTGACTGCCCTAGGCTTCTACAACCATTAGCCACTTCTTTGCTGAAGCACTACATAAGTACTTCATAATATTTTCAGATAATTGTTATGACCATAATAATTGATAGCATTTACCAGTGTGTCACCTTGAATTAATTTACTGTCAAATGATTTGGAATTAATTTAATTTTATCATAATGCAGAAAGTTTGTAGCAAAAGTTTTTATAATGGAATTAGATTTTATTTTAGAAAGGATTTTTGATGAAAGATTTGATAAGTCTATAAATCTTCTTATAATCCTCTTAAATATGTTTAAATCAGCATAGTACAAGATAGTTTTCATAGGAAGTTTTCAAATACTATGATATTATTTCATTGAGTTTTTAGATCTGGATTCAGGCATGCATTTTTGATACTAGAATTGAATAACTCACTATTTCTTGGAAGAATTTTATTATAAGCTACATATTATTATGCAACTTCATGCTGTCATATAGGAATTCAACTGTCATGATTAAGAAGGAAGACATTATAAAATCATAGAAATAGAAATTTGAAATAAATGTATAGCTTTTATATCAAACTTCATATTTTAAAAGGGATTAAATCATCACATACTTGTAATGCTACTGAAAGAAATAATACTGTACATTTCTATATATTAACTGTTATCTATTCCATAGATAACTTCCATACTTCCATAGGCCATGTAAGCCCAATAATATATTGGGACCTGTCTTAATTAAGGTTATAATTGCTGTGATCAAATACTATGATCAAAATTAACTTGTGGAGGAAAGGATTTATTCATTTACACTTCTGGGTAACTATCACTGAGGGAAGTCAGGGCAACAACTCAAGCAGAACTGGAACCCCGAGGCAGGAGATGCTGCAGAGGCTGTGGAAGACTGTTGTTTACTGGATTGTTCCTTATGTCTTTTGTTTTATTGAGAAAGTTTTTTTTTATTCATTTTACATACCAGTCAAAGATCCCCCTCTTCCCTCCTCCCACCCCTCTAGTCTCCTGTTCCTAACCCAGCCCCCATTCCTTCCTACAAGAAAGTAAGGCCTCCCATGGGGAGGTACATTCATTAGAGGCAAGTCCAAGCCCTTCCCACTGCCTCAAGACTGTGTGAGGTGTCCCACCATAGGTAGTGGGCTCCAAAAAGCCTACTCATGCACCAGGGATGGATTCTGATCCTACTGCCGGGGGCCCCTTAAGCAGATCAAGCTACACAACTGTCTCACTATGCAGAAGGCCTAGTCCAGTCCNATGCAAGCTCCACAGCTGTTGATCTAAATTTCGTGAGTTCCCACTAGTTTGGTTTGGTTGTCTCTGTAGGTTTCCCCATCATGATCTTGATGCCCTTGCTCATAGAATCCCTCTTCTCTTTCTTTGACCAGACTCCTGGAGCTGAAAACACATCAGCGGACCCTGCAATCTACAATACCCATGCCCTACCCCAAAAATACCCATCCCCCTGTAACCCAGTGGCTTCTTGAGACAGGGAATGAATCAGCTCTCATTGGACCAAGAGGTGAGTGACTCTTCTCCCATTCTTAGGTCTTAATAGTCCCGATTTCTTCAACACCTCAGGGACCATCCACCTAGGGGTGGCACCACTCACAATAGGCTAAGCCCTCCGTATCACCAATTAGGAAAATGTACCACAAGCTTGCCAGGTGGAGATTTTTTTTTCATGTTATCTCTCCTAACATTACTCCAACTTTGGTCAAGTTGACATAAAACTAGCCTGCATAGGACCTTTAAATATATGAACATATTCCTTTCCACCATCATATGAGATGTTTATGATTATTACTCCTATAATTTTTTACATGAAAAACAAGGCACCTAGTGATCAAATGGCATACTCTAGGGTCACAGAGTATATAAGTAATAGAGCCATCGTGAAATACAGAAGTATTTTCATATATATATGGCTTTATAACTTCATGCTGTACCTATCATGATAAAAAAAGTTTTCAAAAAAAAAGTTTTTGTCCTAGTTATTGTGTTCTTCCTTTCCAAATTAAAAGTAAATAAGTATGTCCAAGGATTAGATGTCTTTAGTCTTATTCAAAGTAATATAAATTGAAGATTACCAACTATTTTGATGTATATGTGAAATATCTCCCAAAGGCACAAGTGTTAGCGAACTGGTCCCACCTGTGGACTGGATCATGACGGATCAAACTGGATTAGAGGCTTAATCCATTTTTCCATTCATAGTTAATTGTGTTGTTAGGTGATAGGACACAGTTAGAGAAACTCACTGGAAGTGTGGGCCTTAGAAGAGTCTAACTGTATCTCCAGATACTTGCATTCATTTCTCTCATCTTCTTTGTTTCTGTCAAGCATGACCAAGGGATTTTCTCCATGTACATCTTGCCATTTTTTGTTCTTCTCAAAAAAAGCAATGGAGCCAGTTGACTGAGGACAGGAAGTTTTGAAAAGCCACAATAAATTTTCCCTTCTTTAGTTGACTTTGAGGGACTTTTCCAGTGACATAATCATGTTAAACAAGTAAAACTGTTATCACAAGTGGGTTCTTTGTTGTGACTTTTATTTGACCATGTGTTTCAGAATCCCTTGAATCTCGTTTTCAGGGAGAATTTGGAAAAGTTTGGAGAATAAGATTTCCGAAAACCTTGGCTTGTTGGAAACAGAATTTAATGGACAGTTTTGGTGAGAACATAGATGACCTGTGTGGTAGTTTGATGAGGAGAACATTTAAAGCTGAGGTCAAGAAGGGTATAGTTTTTAAAAGTGTAGTACCATTGAAGAGAAGCTAAGTACTTTGCACTGGGAAAATGCTGAAGATGTCTTTAAGCAATCTCAGAAACTGTTTAGCACCCATATATCATGACCTCAAGGGAGTAAAGGTATGAATTAGGTTTAAAGCCTTCACTTAGAAAAATTAGATATGATTAACATATCACCAATCATTTGTACCTTGGTCATAACCATTAACCTTCAACATGGAATGAAACTACCATGTATTTACCCCCTAGATGATCTCTCTTTCCTCCCTCCTATTTTCCTATTTCTCCTGCTCTCCATTTCATCACTTCCTTATTTTCCTGTGTTAAATAGTGCATTGCAGTATCCAAATAGAAAAACAAGTAGCCACAAGATTGTAAAAAAGTTTTATAATTATTGCAGTAAGAAGATCAAGAATATATAGTATCCACATGAAAAGAGTATAGTTCAAAGTATATTTAGAAATAAGAACTCAAGTATTATAAACTTAAAATATAATATCTCTTTAATATATAAAATTCACTTTGTTGTATAATTTATTTATTCTGCTAGCATTTGCCACTTAGTTTACTAACAGTGATTTTAGGCTTTGAATTATATTTTAAAACATTACTAATCATTAATATGAGGGGCATGCCTCACCACATGTAGCAGGTGGAAGAGCTGGCCCTGAGGTCATGAGAACCAGTGAACTGGCTTGACACTTCACCAGCTGCAGCACTTTGGAGAGCAGACTCTGCACCACAGTAGAGCTGGCCCTGCTGGCAGGGGAGCAGATGGTCCTGCCTAGAAGTTCTGAGAGTGGGAGAGCTGGCCCTGTACCCCTCATCTACCATGTGGTGGTGATGGCGAGGGTAAAATGCCCTCATCCTCTCACCCCTTGCCACCTGAGGCAGATGAGAGAATTGGCCCTGCCTGTCATCAGAGCAGCACTTGGGAGAGTGGGCTCTGCACCTCACCAGAGCAACACAGTAGAGCTGACCCTGTTGACGAGGGCAAGGATGAGCCGNCCCTGAGAACTTGAGCGTGAGAGTCTGGTCCCGCCCCTCATCTGCCCTATGGTGGTATGGGTAAGGGAGAGAAGCCCATCTCCCCCCACCCCTCACAAGGCCTGTGGCAGGTGGGAGAGTTGTTCCTGAGGTCAGAAGAGCAAGTGGGAGAGAGCTGGCCCTGCTTCTCGCCAGCTTTATTCAGCACCGCTGCAGCTCAGAAGAACTAAAAAAACCAACATTAATCATTCTCCCTATCTATGTAAGTGGAGTGGTGTGTGTGTGTGTGTGTGAGTGTGTGACCGAAGATATTCTTTTAAAAGAAAAAAAGCCATTTTTGAGGATAATAATTGACCATGAACTGGGAAGGCAGATGCTTAAAAGTACAAAATACATATATAATATAGGAGACTATGTCTATGCATACATATAAACAAATTTATTCATGTACACCTAGGGTAGCAATGACACCTTATGATACCTAGGGTGATAATGCTCCTCTCAGGAGAACTAGATTAACAAAAACCCAGTACCAGCTCTTCAATGTATTGCATTGATAGGAGGGTTGAAGAGATTTCCCAAACAGTGAAGACTATGCCTTTGCCATTGACTGCCTCCGAGAACTTGAAAGCAAGACCCTGTTGCTGAAGACACACATCCTTTGGATGACAGGACTTGGAAAATTGGTACGATGCTGACCTTGAAGTTTCCTTCATGAGGACTAGCTCTCCAAGTACCCAAAGTCCTCCATAAGCTGCCTAGGGAAAAAAAGGCAATCAATAGTTCTACCCAGCTGTAAAGCCTATGAACCACAGCAATGATTAGCATGGTAAGATATTCCCTAGAGTGCAATAGTGGCACTTATGTCTTAGAGGGTAACAAACAGCTGTTTACTTGGACTGAAGGTTTCTCAATATGAGGCAATTCATCTCTGTTACTATGTAACTATGTAACTATCCATGGCCAACGAGGTTATGTACCCTAGAAGAGAATCCATTACTGTCACTTTCCTAATCCAGTGTAATTCCTACCTGAATTCTAAAACTTTATATCTGCAGACAAATCCCTCAGTCCTCTTCAAAGAAGCTTTCTTCTGTAGCAGATGGAGATTGTTGAAGATATCCACAATTAGTAAAAATTTAGAGAACAGACTAGGGGACCAAGCCCTTTGCTTTGAGATAATATCTTCTATATATGAAGTGTAACAGGTTATCTATTCCCAAGTGGTCAACTTTAAATACATATGCACATGAGCAACAATAAGTAGACTCAGCAGGACCTCTCTCTGTCTCTCTTTCTGTCTCTCTCTCTCTGTGTGTGTGTGTGTGTGTGTGTGTGTGCGCGCGCGCATGTGTGTGCATTCATGAATTCGAGAGGGAGAACAGGGCACTGGAGTGCTTGGTTGAGGAATGAAGGGTGGAAATATTGTGAACATAGTGCCCGTGTAGGATATTATGCATATCAGAGTATGTTTTGTGGAATTTTCAAAGATTTAATAAAAATATTGTAGAAACATTTACATTCAAAGGGAAGAAATACAGCTGAGGGAGCCAGGCAGCCATCTGAAGGTGAAGCTCTCAGTCCTTGTTGGTATTAGTATTGTAGGCTGAGTTGACTGGATGTTCAACTGGATGTTCTTCTGTTCAACTGGATGTTCTTCACCTCCATGTATCACGATGTTATTGTTGCTTTTCTTAGTCTCCCCACTCATGTTTTCTTATCATTCCAGAATTCTTTTCTACTCTCCAAATTTTACTTTCATGATCTTTTCTTTTCCTTCCCCTGCTTGTTCTTAGCTTATATGCTGGTGTCCTTGTGTTTGATGCTATTAAGAGATTGGATTGGGAAAATGCACCTCTCTTCAGAAAATTATTCTCCTCTCTACCTGACTTTCATAAACAAGGTTTACCCTCACAATTAAAAGGATTTAGATCCAATTTTCAACTATTCTGGAACCAGCAAGACACACCTGACTTTAATTGCCCTCTTAGCTAAAATCGTAGCTGTTTCTCTTCAGTTTAACTTAGAAGAAAGATTCCCAGTGAATTTTGTGTTGACTTCCCTTCTAGTGATTTATTTTATCTTTTTCTGCTTGTCTGTTTACTAGTAAAGATATGAGATAAAAATATAGCTGCACTGCCACTTTAAAAAAAAGGATAGGACACCACTGAGACATCCATTCTCTTAGAGAGCTAGGAACCCTTTTTTGCAGCATTCTGTTTTGGAGGGTGAAAACCTTTTTGGTGTGTAACTCTCTCTTTGGAAAGGGAAATTAGCAGCTGTAGAGTATTATTCAGAATCAGTGTGATTGTATATCTAGAAAATGAAACCCTACCTTAACTGTTTAATTAAAGATTGGAAGAAAATATTTAAGCAGGTGTTAATCAAGTCTTTAAAATCTATTGCATATCCACCTTTCCAGGTGCACTTCAATGTTTTTTTCCACCCACAAAAGAAAGTAGATATTAGGAAGAGAAATAAAGTCTAGTTAGAGTCCTGGAATTATATTTCTTAAGACTGAAGAATTTCATGCTAATTACCGAACACAGAGAGGTAGTGCTCTTAAAAAATAAAGTAGTTTTACATCTATATAATGGAAATCATATTATTGACATATATGTTTTTGACATAATTTGAAACAAACATAANTTTTCAATGGGAAAGTGTAGGGGACAAGGAGAAGGAATGGACAAAAAGAACTTCTCAGGAATTCTACTTTCAAGTATAGTTATCATTCACTGCCTGTAGAGGACTGATTTGAGGACACTATGGAGAGTTGCTTTTATGGCCTCCTCTACTGGTTTCAAAATTGGGACATAAAGACATATGTTAAAAGAAAGAAACTAGATGAAAAAGATGACATCTTATATTGTTTCTTGTATAGGAAATGTCAAGGAAGTCAGTTCTATGAAGACATGGAGTAATATATTAGTGATTGTCTAGGGTTGGCTCCATAACCTGCAAATGGAATAAGAAATGAAGGGGACACATTGAGACTATCTTATTACTTATATATAGTAGTAATTATACAGCTCTATACATTTACTAAACATCCATTAATTGTTCATTTAGAAATGAGTTTCTTTTCCTGGCAACAGTGATATTTATCTATAATCCTAGTGTTTGAAGGCATAAACAAGAGGATCATAACTTTAAGGTTAGCCTGGGCTACATGAGGAAGACTGTCTCAAAACAGGAAGAGGGAAAAGAGCAGGTACATTTAAAGTATGAAAATTACTCTTTTATAACTGCTGAAAAAAATGTACTAAAATTAACGTACAAAGACCCTTACTATAAACGTATTGCGAGCATATTTTATGTCAATCACTTCAGAACATTTCCCACACTCTACAAAAGCCAAGCTCCAGAATTTCAATTACAAACTAAATGAAATTGTTAACTAGTATTTGAAAAACAGATATTTTCAAAAGTAATGTAGTCAGTGAGATGGAACTAAATATGTTCTTTTCCTACTTGATGGCTACCCATTTACTAGTACTACCCATTTACCCAGGTCAAACATTCTTCCAGGGGTTGGCAGCATTCTTCAAATCGGCAAATTATTGTTTCTCTATCATCCCTTCTCCCACCTTCTGCTCTCAGACCTCTCCTACTCTTTATTTACATTTTTCTTTGTGACTTCAGTCTCCTCTCTAAACTTATTTCATCTTCTCCTTCCCCTCTTTTTTCCATTTGTCCTCTCCATTTATAGTAATGTTCAATGAGACTAAGACATTGTGATATGCCTTGACAGAATTTGTAGATGTGGACTTTGTCAGGGATTTCTCTCTCTCTCTCTCTCTCTCTCTCTCTCTCTCTCTCTCTCTCTCTCTCTCACACACACACACACACATGCAAGCACATTCTATATTTCTTTTTTTATTTTTTTGGTTTTTCGAGACAGGGTTTCTCTGTATAGCTTTGGCGCCTTTCCTGGAACTCACTTGGTAGCCCTGGCTGGTCTCGAACTCACAGAGATCCACCTGCCTCTGCCTCTGGAGTGCTGGGATTAAAGGCGTGCACCACTACNGCCCAGCCCACATTCTATATTTTTTATGTATTTGTTGGAAACTTGCTATATTTTTTATGTATTTGTTGGAAACTTCCAAATATTTCTGTACTAATAGTGGTTATATCTGCTTAGAGTAATTGCGGTTGCATTTCTATCTTTTGGGAACTTCAATATTGTTTTCACTTTTCTGCTCCAAGTACTTAATTATGCATATATAATTTATGAGAAAAGTTAATAAATATTATTTATTATGTAAATAGTGTTTATACAGTAACCAAATTATAGAAGATAAAATATNTATTTGTTGATTGAAAAATGTAGCAACTTAAAGATATAAGGAAACATTGAATGTATAAATATGATCTTTGGTGACTGGAATAGATGAGTCAGTCAGTAAAGTACCTGCTAGGGCATCATGAGGACTTTAGCTCAAGCTCCAGTACCAATGTACAAGCAAAATCCTTAAGCTATGGAAGACAGGTTTGCCTATTCCCGAAATCCCAGCATTGGGAAGAGCAGAAGAATCCTGAGGCTTTCTGAACAGAAAGCCTAACTGAATTTGGGGAATTTCAGGTTCAGTAACAGACCTTGTATCAAAAGAGTAAAAGAACAATAAAGGAATAGACCCAACATCAACTTCTGGCTTTCATAGGTATGCATATGTTCACATGTGCACTTTCCTCCAAAACATGCATGAAACAACTATCATGGGTTTAAATTTTCACAGAAAATAGAATACATTTTCCAGCACAGATAGCTATTGTTTTTAAAATTTAAGCAATGAAGGATAATTTAAATAATTTTTGGATATGTAAGACAAAAATGTAATATGTGAAAAGCATTTTGTCTTCATCTTTTAAAGATTTATTTAATGTGTGTTGGTGTATGTGTGTGTGCCTGTGCACATACCTCTGAAAGTCAGGGAACAGTTTCAGGAGTTGGTTTTGGCTTTTTTACTTGTCTCTCCTGATTTTTCTGACACTGTGCTGCATATACAAACTTCCAGGAGAGTCTTTTCCTCTTCTCCTATCAGAGAAGAGGAGAGGTGAGAGATGCTTGCCACCATATCTGGATTTTTGATCTGGGTTCTCAAATTAACTCATGCCATTCTAGAAAGATAAGTGTTCTTAAAGGCTGACCCTTGTCTTAATTTTTAATATCAAGTGTAACTCAGTAAAAGCTAATCCATATATTAATCATCTGTATATAATTAAGCAGTCAAATTCTAAATTTTAGAGCTTACTTGCTGTTAAGATTTGAAGTTTTAAAGATTGGTAACTATATATGAAATATGAATATATACAGAATATTTAGCATTATTATATAACATAAAAATGAATTTTAAACATATTGACACAAATATTTACCATTACTTAACATGAGAAATTGTGTGCCTTTAGCTGGGTAAAATTAGAATGTAGTGATAATGGAAAATGGATAGAAAGGTCTACCATATTCTCAGGGTTTACTGTCATAGTTTTGTAGAGCCCCAGTGGAAATATTCTATCCTGAATGTTATTGATTGTGTTTTTACACTGGCTCCTATTCATCTGGGTTTGGGATAATTTTAATTCTAGGTACTGATAATTCTTTTTTGTCTTTATTGTGGGTATTTTCCCTTGCTTTCTGTTGCCCTTTCTGGCTTTTAGGGTGCAGTGGCTGTGTGTTGCCTGGTAAGGAATTCTTCTGAAATCAGGCTGGGTGTGGCAACTGTTTGGTACTGGGTAAAATATGTGTCTAGGTTTTGGGAGCTGACACTTAGGAATGAGGATGAGATAGGGGAAAATTGATGAGGGGAATTCACAGGAGAGAGGGAAGCAGGGGGTTCCACTAGGATTTGCTTCTTACCCTGGAATGGGGATAGAGAGTNAGGAGAGGCCACAACAAGTAGGTTGCTCCAGAGCTAGGGATGGGCCTGTAGGATTGGATTTGGAGGAGAGAAGGAAGAGTGAAGATCTGAACCTGACCTATATCATTCACTGGCCCACTTGCTTCTCAGACAAGCTTTGCAGGCAGGTTCCCAGGAATGCCTGCTAGAGTTGGGGCTGGTATAATAGGATGAGGGGGAAGGAAGGTTGTAGGAGATCTGCATAATCACTGGTTATAGGGTCAGAGAGTGGGAGAAGGCTGCAGTAGGTGGTCTGCTGCAGAGTTGGGGGTAAGACTAGGGAACTGGATTAAGAAACACAAAACAAAGACCTTAAAACAGCCTTTTATGAATATGATAGAGGCCCTTAAAGAGGAAATGAATAAATCCCTTACAGAAATCTATGAAAACACAAATGAGAGAAGGAAATGAATAAAACAATTCAAGACCTGAAAGTGGAAATACAATCAATAAAGAAAAGCCAAACTGTGGGAAACCTGGATATTAAAAATTTAGAAACTCAAACAGGAGCCTCAGAAGCAAGCCTCACCAACAGAGTACATGACTTGGACATTGAAGACTCAACAGAAGAAATGGATGCAGCCATCAAAGAAACTGTTAAATCTAAAATAGTTCTGGCAAAAAACATCCAGGAAATATGAGACACTGTGAAAAGACCAAATCAGCGGATTATAGGAATAGGTGGCTTGATGTGGTGGCCCACACATTGAGCACTCAGGAGGCAGAGACAGGCTGATCTCTGAGTTGAAGACCAGACTGGTCTATAGAGTGAGTTCCAGGACAACAAAACAAAACAAAACCAACCAACCAAACAAACAAACAAATAAAAGGAATAGAGGAAGGAGAAGTAATCCAGGTCAAAGGCACAGAATTTTTGACAAAATCATAGAAAAAAAAATTCCCTAAACTAAAGAAGATGTCAATAAATATACAAGAAACACACAAACACCAAATAGACTGGACCATAAAAGAAAGCCTCCTCAGTACATAATAATTAAAATACTAAACGTTCAGAAAAGAAGAATATTAAAAAGCTGCAAGCCAAAAAGACCAAGTAACATAGAAAGGTAGTCCTATTAGAATTACAACTGACTTCTCAATGGAGACACTAAAAACTAGAAGGGAGTAGATATTTTACAGACTCTAAGAGGCCACAGATGCAAGACCAGTTTATTATATCCAGAAAAACTTCAGATCATAATAGATGGGGAAAAATAAGATACCCCATGATAAAACCAAATTTAGCAATATCTATCTATAAATCTAGTCCTACAGAAGGTTCTAGAAGGAAAACTCAAGCCTAAAGAGGTTAACAAAACCCAAAATATACAACAAGTAACAGCTAAGCACAGGATGGCAAATCAAAAGAGGAGAAACACACACACACGCATACACACACACACACACACACACACACACACACACACACACCAAAACAATAAAATAACAGGGATCAGCAAATACTGCTTATTGTAACTCTCAACATCAAAGTGTAGCACAAATCTTAAAAGGTCTTATTAATAAAAAACCCAAAGTCAGATATTGGGGAGAAAGCTGAGAAATCAGATGAATAGAACAAGCCAGCCACAAATTCTTACTACTAGGAAATCCTCAGCCTAAGAGAGAGCTACTTTCTGTATGCTCAAGCCTTATATACCTTTCTGTGCCCTGCCATCTTACTTCCTCTGTCTGCCCAGCTACATCACTTCCTCTTTCAACCCAGCTCTATCACTATGTGCTGATATTTTATTTGTGCTCTAACAAATAAAGCTTGCCTGGGGATCAAAAGAAAAAGTCAACCACTATAGTAAACATAGAGGTCAGGCAGTGGTAGCACATATCTTTAATCCTAGCATTCAAGAGGCAGAGATTCTTCTGGATCTCTGTGAGTTCAAGACCACACTGGGAACAGAGCCAGGTGTGGTGGCACATGCCTTTAATCCCAGCACTAGTTAACCACAGAGGTCTGGAGATCTGTACAGACAGACAGGAAGCGATAGAGCTGGGCAGAAAAAGGAAGTGATGTAGCTGGGTGGGGAGAGGAAGTAAGATGGCAGGGCACTGAAAGATATATAAGGCTTGAGTATATAGGAAGTAGCTCTCTTAGGCTGAAGATTTCCTATTGGTAAGAACTTGTGGCTGGCTTGTTCTATTCACCCCAATATCTGGCTCCAGGTTTTTTTTTTTTTATTAATAAGACCTTTTAAGATTTGTGTTACAATAAAGGTCTCATATCCCCAATAAAATGACACAGACCAACAGAATGGATGTGAAAACAGAATCCAGCATTCTCTTGGATCCAAGAAACACACTTTAACATCAAGGATAGAAATCACTTCAGGATAAAAAGGTGGAAAAAGATAAGCCAAGAAAATGGACCTAAGAAGCAAACTGGCATTGAAATAGCTATTTTAGTATCACACAAAATACACATCAAATCACAACTAATCAGAAGAGATGGGGAAAGACACTTAATAGTCATCAAAGTGAAAAGCCATCAAGAGGACATTCAAATTCTTATGTGTACACCAAATACAAGGAAATACTACTCTAGATTAAATCACATATTAACTTCCACACCTTGATAATGGGAGACTTCAATACCCTACACTTGCCAATAAAGAGGTCATCCAGACAAAAAACTAAACAGAGAAATACTGAAGCTAGCTGACATTATAAAACACATAAATCTAACAGATATTTACAAAACATTTCACCCGAACACAAAAGAATATACCGTCTTTTCGGCACCTCATAGAATTTTCTCCAAAACTGACCACATACTAGGACACAAAACAAGTCTTAACAGATAGGATAAAATTGAAATAATACCCTCTATCTTATCTGATCTCCACAGATTAAAGCTGGTTATCATCAACGGTAGAAATAACAGGAAGTTTACCAATTCGTGGAAACTGAGCAACTCATTACTAAAATATAAAAATGGCTCAAGGCAGAAATTAGAAAGAAATTAAAGACTTGCAAGAATTAAATGAAAATGAATATANAACACAGTCAAACTTGTGGGACACAATGAAGGTGGTTTAAGAGAGAAGTTCAAGTTCAATAGCACTAAGTGCCTAAATTAAAGAGAGAAAGAGAGAGAGAGAGAGAGAGATCTCATATTAGTAACTTAGCAGCACTCATGAAATCTCTTGATTAAAAAAAAATCGTGCCTAAAAGGAGATGATTAGAAATAATCAAACCTAGGGATGAAATCAATAAAACAGAAACAACANAATCTATACTAATAATGAAAACAAGATTTTATTCTTTGAGAAAATCAAGAAGACCTACAAATTATTATCCAAATTAACTAAAAGTGGGAAAGAGGAGATTCAGATTAACAAAATTAGAAATGAAAACAACAGACACCAGGAAATCCAGACAATCATAAAAGTATACTTTAAAAATGAGTACTTCACCAAATTGGGAAATCTAAAAGAAAAGGATAATATGTACCACTTTCCAAAGTTAAATCAAAATCAGATAAGCAATATAAACAGACCCATAGTTCTCAGTGAAAGAGAAACAACAATTAAAATTCTCCCAAATAAAAAAAGCCTAGGGCCAGATGGTTTTAGCATAAAATTCTACCAGACTTTCCAAGAAGAGTTAATGTTAATACTCTTCAAATTATTCCATAAAATATAAACAGAAGGAATATTGCCCAGTTCATTTTATGAGGCCACAGTTACCCTGATACCCNTACCACATAAAGACCCAATAAGGAAAGAGAATTATGTACTAATTTCCTTTATGAACATAGATGCAAAATTTCTCAATAAAATACCAGTAAATCAAATCTAAGAATGAAACAAAAAGTTCATCAACCATGATTAAGTAGATGTCATCCTAGAGATACAGGGTTGGTTTACCCTAANTAAATGAATAAATGCAATCCACCATATAAACAAAATGAAAGACAGAATCTATATGATCATCTCATTAGATTCAGAAAAGGTCTTTGACAAAATACATCATCCATTAATGATAAAAGTCCTTGGGATGTTTGAGATACAGATACAAGGGATACACTTAAACAAAGTAAATGTAAACCCATCAAATTAAATGGAAAGAAATTCAAAGTAATTCCACTAAAATCAGGAACAAGACAAGGTTGTCTACTCTCCATATCTATTTGATATGAATTTGATGTTTTAGCTAGAGCAATAAGACAACTGAATGGGATACAAAATGGAAAGAAGGAAGTCAAAGTATTTTTATTTGCAGAAGGTGTGATAGTATATATGCATGACCCACATAATTCCACGGAGAAAGTCCTACAGCTGATAAACACATTCAGTAAAATAGCTGGATACAAAATTAACTCACAAAAATCAGTAGCCCTATATACAAATGACAAATGGACTGAGACAAAATCATGGAAACAATACTTTCACAATAGCCTCAAATAATATAAAATATCTTGGAGTAGCTCTACCCAAGTGAGTTGAAAGACTTGTATGATAAAAACTTTAAAACATTGAGGAAAGAAATTGGAGAGAGTATGAGAAGATGGAAAGATCCCCAGCCCCATGCTCATGGATTGGTATGATTAGTATAATGAAAATAGCTGTCCTACCAAAAGCAATTTTACACATTCAATGCAATCCCCATCAAAATTTCAACATAGTTCTTTACAGATTTTGAAATTGTAATTTTTGGCTTCATATGGAAACACACACATACACACACACATACAAACAAACAAAAAATGGATAGCGAAAACAATCCTACAATCCTCAATAATAAAGAACTGCCAGAGATATCACCATCTCCAACCTCAATCCCAACTTCAAATTGTATTCCAGAGCTATAGTAATAAAAATAGCATTGTATTGGCACAAAAACAGACACATTGATCAATGGAACTGAATTGAAGACCCAGACATAAGTCCATTTAGGTATGGATAGCTGATTTTTTAATTNAAAAAAAAGCCAGAAATACACACTGGGGAAAAAAAGCCAGAATCTTCAACAAATAGTTCTAGTCAAACTGGGTGTTAGCATGTAGAAGAATCCCAGTAGATCCATACTCATTACCCTGCCCAAAACTCAACTCCAAATAGATCAAAAAGCTCAACATAAATCTAGATACACTGATCTTGATAGAAGAGAAACTTAGGAATAGTTTTGAACTCATTGTCACAGGAGAAGACTTTCTGAACAGAACATTGCTAGCATAGGTACTAAGACCAACAACTTATGAATGAGACTTTCTGAAATTGAGAAGCTTTGCATGGCAAAGAACACTGACATTTGGCAAAATGGCAGCCTACAGAATAGTAAAATACTTGTACCAACTACAAACTTGATAGAAGTATAACATCCAAAATATATAAAGAACTGAAGAAACTAGATATCAAGAAAACAAAAACACAACTAAAAAATGGGCTATGGATCTAAACAGAGAATTCTCAAAAAAGGAAAGTCAAACAGCTGAGAAATACTAAAAAAAACTTCAATATCCTTAGCCATTAGAGAAATGCAAATCAAAATTTACTTTGAGATTTCAACTTACACCCATCAGAATGGCTAAGAACAACTAAACAAATGACAGGTCACTAAGATAAGGATATAGAATAAGGAGAATACTCATCTATTTCTAGGGGGAGTGCAAACTACACAGCTACTAGGGATTTCACTGTTGAGGTTCCTCAGGAAGATGAGAATTGAACTACTTCAAGATCCAGCTATACTACACTTGGGAAAATACCTAAAGGATGCTTCATCTTACCACAGAGACATTTGCTCAGTCATCTTCATTGCTGCTCTATTCATTATAACCAACAATTGGAAATAGAATAGATGTTTTTTAAGAGAAGAATGGATAAAGAAATATGGTACATTTATACAATNGAGTATTACCCAGCCATCAAAAAAACAATGAAATCATGAAATTTGCAGGTTGTGGTGGTTTGAAAATGGCCCCCAAAGGGAATGGCACTATTAGGAGGTGTAGCTTTGTGGGTTCAGCCTCATTGGAGGAAGTGTGTCACTGTGGAGGCAGCCTTAAGATCTCATATATACTCAAGCCATACCCAGTGTCTCAGTTTACTTCCTGTTGCCTATAAGATGTAGAACTCCCAGCTACCTCTCTGGCACTATGTCTGCCTGCACACTACCATCTCCCACCATGATGATAATGGCCTAAGCCTCTGAAAATGCAATTAAATGTTTTCCTTTGTAAGAGTTGCTGTGATCATGGTGTCTTTTTACAGCAATAGAAACTCTAACTAAGACACAGGTGAAATGATGGAACCACACACACAAAGAAATCCTGCATGAGGTAACCCAGACCCAGAAGGACAAATATGGTATGTGTTGGATTATATATAGATATTAGATACTAAGTCAATGATAAGCAAGCTACAATCCATACAAACAAAGAGGTTAGATATAGAGTAAAGGACTAGGGGCATAGATTTATCTCTGTAGAAAAGGGAAATAGAACAGATAATTATGGTGAAATCATGGAGATCTGAAATGAAGGGTCAAGTAGGCAGGGTATGGAAAAGGGAATGAGGACGGGAATATGGGCCATTTGAGGGATAGTATGTAAACCAAATACAAAATTAGAGCTTACACACACACACACACACACACACACAAACCAAACAATCAAATGCAAAATTCACTCAAAGTCTCGTTGATAACTAAGTCACGCAGGGCACCACTCCACACCTCCCCTCAATATACCCAAAGAAATCCAGGCCAAGACACAGCATAACATCTGCTGGCTGGACCCATCACAATCGCTCCTCGTGAGGTCATAGCAGGACCTGGCCTGACAAGGCTGGGTGGNATGNAAAGGTTCTGGCTCAGGTGGGCTATGGAGACTGGCATTAGGCTTTTAGAAATCAAAGCCTNTAGGATGCTTTGATGTCCTTAGGTTTCTTGTTTGAGTATCTGCTGTGCCTCCTGCTTTGCCATCCTCATATCTGCACTCTCCCACAGCACCTTCTCTTTGAATACTGACTGATGGGCCCAAGATGATGCTACAGCTTAACTTACAGAAAAATGTTCTGCTCATGAAATACAATAAAACAATTTATTACCGTGGTGAGGCTATCAGGAAGATACCTTTCTCATACTTTCCAAGNNCANTNGATTCTCATAAAAAACCTGGGNGNGGGCCTGGGAGATAGGTGAGTGGTTAGAACNTTTGCCTTGCACAGTGTGAGGACATCAGTGTGAGTTCCCAGAGCCCCTGTGAAGGCTGGACACAGCACACACACCTGTTATTAATATCAGAATTCCCTGGAATCNGNAAAGNCNATGGAGATAGGAAAATGCCTGNGGGCTTGTGNGCCAGGTAACCTGGCATATGTNNTATCAAGTCACAGACCTTGCTTCAAACAAGGTAGAAGGTAAGGACTGGCAAAAATGCCCTCTAACCTCCACACACATGGTAGGACAAATGCATCCCCAAATGCATATTACACACACACACACACACACACACACTGAAAGGTGAGAAGAAAATGGTCAATATATGCAGTATGAAATGAAAGCAAGCACACCTTATGAATTATGATTCTCTAGAAAAACATTCCTTCAATAATGAGGAAGACATTAGGAAGCTTCCAGAGATGAACACTGAGGGAAAGGATTTTAGGTGAGTTGATTTGAAAGAGGATGACACTGGTGTAGTTCATTCATTACCATTAATGAGCCAATGCTCTCATCTGACTACTCACTGAAGTCCGTACTTCACATTCGCATTCCTTCCTTGTATTATAGGACTGCTGTCTCAGTATCCCCCGGGAAATGTTTCCAGACCCCTCTTCCAGGATATCAAAGCCCATGAATATGGANTCTCAAGTCCCTTATAGTCAATGATGTAGCATTTTCATACAACTTACNCACATANTCCCATACATATATACTTCAAGTCATCTCTGACTTACTTGTAGTACCCAATAGAATGTAAATACTGTGCAAAGCATTTTAAAATGTTATTGTTTGGAGAGGAATGAGAAGACAGTATGTACATGTACTTGTCCAGTACAGACACTACTACTGTAGATAGGTATACTGTGAGGTTTGTTGAATCCACAGAAGTAGAACCCATGACTACAGAAAGCCAGCAAGCCATTGTATGGGTTTCAGCAATGCATATGACATGTGTGTACTCACCACTGCCAGATCGTACAGAATAGTCCCTGAAAATCTGTGCTCTGCATATCNAGCCTTCCTGCCCTCGATCCCCTGGCAACCCCANTCTTCCTACTGCTTCCATATAATGTCTTATAGTTGGCACCACACAGTACGTAGTCCAGACTGGCTTCTTTGACTTAGTAACAAGCATTTAATGTTCTTCTCTGTCCTTTTGTGTCTCGATAGCTCATGTNCCTTCATAGCTGAATGATATTTTAGTGTGTAGGTAGATGTTGAAACTATGGCTTATTTACTTACTGGTTGAAGGACTACTAATTTGCAAGTTTATGCAGTTCTAAATAAGGCAACATTCATCTACATCCATTTAGTTTTTGTTTTTGAGACAGGCCCTCAATGTGTAGTCCAGGCTTGGCCTTGAACTCATGATCCTCCTGCCTTTGCCTCTGGATGCTGGGGTCACAGCAAGCCTCATTTGTGTGGTGACACATGCGTAGTTCATGTGCAGGTTTCTCTAGAGACATAGTTTTCAGCTCCCTAGAGTAAACGCCGAAGGATGGCAGGTTCTATGGAAGAGCATATTTAGATTTTGTAAGAAGCTACTATTGTTCCCCAAAGTGTCTATACCATTTTGTATTCCCACCAACAATAAATGAAAATTCCTATTGCTTATAAAATGTCTTAAAAACCAACCCATAAGCTACTGGTAAATGAAGAAGACCTATGTGTCACATAGAGAGTAGCTTCTTCTCCTCCAGTTTATTCATGTTGTTTTGGTATGCCTTTTCAATTAAAATTTTACTCTGCAGGGAAGGATCTCTCAAAATTTTATTGTTGATGCTGTATACTCAACTATTCCTTCCTTCCTTCTTCCCCCCATCCTGCTCTCAGACAGGGTCTCACTGTGTAGTCTTGGCAGGCCTGGAACTCACTAGGGAGACCAGGCTAGCCTTGAACTCAGAGATATGCCTACCTCTGCTTCCCAAGTGCTGGGATCAAAGACATGTGCTATCATGCCGGCTAGTTTTGAATTCTTGGTTGTAACAGTAATTAATTATTTTCTCAGCTGGCATGTGCCTGTTGCTATGCTGGAGGCTGGAGCAGGATCACTTGAGCAGTTTGAGAGAAGCCTGGGCAACGCGAGACAATATCTCAAAAAATTATTTTCTTCTTATTTTTGCTAGTCCCATCCCAGTAGCACTTGCGGTGGCTGTCATTTTCCTGCTTCTCCTTGGCTGCTCCCTTTTGCCTCTGGAAACAAGAGTCAGGGTGTAGTTGCCTCAGGTGGTGTTAGAAAGGTGTTCACTGACCTGAAGGCACGTTCATCCTCAAGCAGGAGGCAGTGAAGAAGCTCTGAAGGCCATGCTCTTCTGCCTGAGTGAGGACAAGAAGGACACCATCCCGGAAGAGGCTGAGGAGATCCCGGTAGGTGTGAGGTGGGCACACGGTGCATGTCCTCTGCACCACCTTTGTGGCCATGCTTCCAGCATGGTTCTCTACGAGGCGTCCTAGTAGACCAAGGATTGCAAAAGATAACAAGGGGAACTCGGTGCTTCTNTTCTGGGCCCTGAGAGTGCACCCCTTCAAAATGATTTACGCAGCTCCAAGGATGCCATGAAGATGAGGCTGGCCAGGATCAAGAGGGAATTAGCAAGCTGCTCTGAGGAGCTCAGAGAGTCTGGGTGGCAATACTGTCACCCCTGCTGGAGGGTAAACATTTGTGACCTTCCTCAGTGCTTGCTAACAGAGCATCTGACAGCCCCAGACCTACCTTAGGAAGCTTCAGACTGCCCCCTTCCTGCCAGACAGGAAGTGCTGAGGGGATCTCAGCAGGGGAGTGCACTAATTCACAGGAGCTGATACTCTCCAACTGGCCCCTCTGCCCCACCTTCCTTCTTCCTTTATTCCTGGCAGTTCTGGGATTCCCAAAGTGCATTTTAAAAATTTTAATTATTTTATGTGCATGGATGTTTTACCTGAATATGAGTCTGTGTACCATGTACCTGCATGGTGCCCTTAGAGGCCAGAAGAGAATGTGAGATCCTGGCAACTATAGTGGNCCTCCCTGATAGGGCTGGGAATCAAAGCCAAAAGAGCAGTCAGTGCTNTTAACTGCTGAGCCATCTCTCCAGCCACACAAACCACTTTTGGTCTTGTGATTTGAATAAAGCTTATCTGAGGATTAGAGGAAAAAGCCAGCCACTATAGTAAACATAGAAGCCAGGCAGTGGTAGCACATGTCTTTAATTCTAGCATTCAGGANGCAGAGATCCATCTGGATCTCTGTGAGTTCAAGGCCACACTGGGAACAGAGCTAGGTGTGGTGGCATATGCCTGTAATCCCAGCACTAGTTAACCATAGAGGTCTGGAGGTCTGTACAGACAGACAGGAAGTGATGTAGCTGGGCAGAGAGAAATGAGATATAGAACAGAAAGGCATACAGATGTGAGTATACAGGAAGTAGGTCTCTTTGGAAGCTGAGGAGTCAGTAAAGTGATGTTGGCTGTGGCTTGTCCTATTCCTCTGATCTCTCAGTTTTCACCCCAATATCTGGCTCAGGGTTTTCTATTAATGAGACCGTTAAGTAATTTGTCTTACATGCGACCTTTCAGCAATATGTGCTTGTTGTTTGCCCACCTCTTTGTGTCTCTGTCCACCTAGAAACAAGTGTCATGAAGGACAGTCACATGTCAGGCATTTTAGTGTTTGTGTACAGAGTGCAAGTGCTCAGAATACATTGTATTGGAGGTAGTGAGAGCATCATGTCTGCAGCAGGCACTCCCCATCCCCCCAAGCACACTCACCTCATTTCCCCTGTGGGGATGATAGTGATATTGATGACAATGTGCCAATGGCAGCTGACAGAATGTCAGCCCTGCTGGTATAAGCACTTTGCATGCCAGTTNTTAAGATTTTACTTTATTTTATTGACATGGGATCACACTGTGTAGCCCATGTTGGCCTCAAACTCACATTTCTCCTATCACAGCCATAGAATGATTGGGATTAGGTTTGTAGGCCTTATAAATCCTACAGAAGTTCCTGTTTTGAGGGCTTCCCAACCTCCACACAGTAGGTAGCAGAAGTGGGACCTTTGGAAGTTAACTGGATGTCAAGAGTCTGACCCTATGAATGGCTTTAGGTCATGGATGGACTCAGGACTCAATGGCATGATGGAGACACTTTGGTAAAAAACAGTTCTTTCTTTCCTTGGTCTGGCTACTGTGAAGCAGACAGTTTGTTTTACCAGGCACTTCCTGCTAGGATGACCTGCCTCATCATAGGCCTAACACATTGGAAACAGCCACCCATGGGCAGTGAATTCTGAAACAGTGAGCTGANATAAAACTTCTTTTCTTTATCACTTGATTAACTCAGGTATTTTGTCCCAGCAATTGAAATCAAATGTGGAGCAATGGAGCTAATGCTGGAGTGTCCCTGATGGTACATGTTCAGATGCCTTTGTAATATGTTTGCGGGAAGCATTTGGAGAAGTGTGGAGATGCTGGCTGCTTGAGAAACTGGAGAGCGTTCTAAATGGAGCCTAACGGACATTGTGATAGAGACTTGACCAGAGTGATGACAAAGTTTGGATGG
>LZPO01087756.1:34476-58706 GCA_001675575.1 Neotoma lepida | reverse complement strand
GTATTTAGACAAAAGGGGGAAATGTTGTATGATATTTTGTTTGTGTTCTGATGAATAAAGTTTGCCTGGAGATCAGAGGGTGGAGCTAGCCACTATATAACCATAGAGGCCAGGTGATGGTGGCTCACACTTTTAACCCTAGCACTTGGGAGGCTCATGCTTTTAATCCCAGCACAATTGGGAGGTAGAGACAGGAATATAAGGTGGGTGGAGACGGGATCTTGCCCCCATTCGATCTGAGGATTCACAGAGGTAAGAAGTCTCTAGTCACTGCTGCTCTGCTTCTCTGATCTTTTAGCTTTCACCCTCAATATTTGACTATGGGTTATTATTGATAAGACTAATTAGGATCACACTTCACTAGGCTGTGCTCTAGACACATTGTCTCTCTGTCTGCTTCTTTGGTCTCTGCCTCCATCCTCATATATGACCATACAGTTTGCTATTGGAACCAACTTTTCTAAGACACAATTCAACTTTNGTGGTCCCCTTTTGTACTGGCTGGTTTTGTGTCAACTGGACACAGCTAGTGTCATCAGAGAGGAAGAAGGCTCAGTTGAGAAAATGTCTCCATGAGATCCAGTTGTAAAACATTTTCTCAGTGATCAATGAGGGAGGTCCCAGCCTATTGTGGGTAGAGCCATCCTTGGGATGGAGGTCCTGGGTTCTATAAGAAAGCAGGCTGAGCAAGCCATGGGAAGTAAGCCAATAAGCAGCACCCCTCCAGATTCCTGCCCTTTGAGTTCCTGTACTGACTTCCTTCAATGATGAACAGCAATGTGGAAGTATAAGCTGAATAAACCCTTTGCTCCCCAATTTGCTCTTTGGTCATGATGTTTTGTTGCAGCAAGAGAAACCCTAAGACACCTACATAAATCCTTCTGATGCCTCTGTCACACCTCAAAGCAAAGGCTATAACATTAGACTTCTCAGTCTGCTAGCTCTTCCCAATAGCTCCCTGCTGTACTTGGTGTCCTGTTCTCTAATCATTGCTGTTTTTGTAGGGTATTCCCATCACCACCCAGTANTCAAAAGCTGTGATTCTAACATTATTTTCCCTTTTATTACTCATAAAATTGAAAATTGGTTTTACTCCACAGNGGGATAGGCCCCTTTGGTTCAGACACACTTCCTCCTCATTACCAAGACTTGACCCCAGTAATTATTTATGAGTACCTTAGCTAATGAAAGTCTTATCCTTGGAGAAAGACCAAGGTAAGCACCATTCCTTCTCTATAGCTTGGCTGTCTTTCCCAAAAGATAAGCCAGTAATGGTACTATAACTACATGTTAGAGTGTATGTCATTGTGTGCCTAGCCTTGGGCTCCCTATCAGTCACCTTTCTCCAGAAAGAAAGAGTGTATTGACACAACATTCTCTTGCAGTTCTCAGATGTTGAATTTCTGGGAGTAATGGTACTGCCCAAAGATACAATGACAGCCAAGGGCCACTTGTCCAACATGCAACCCAGTAAAGGGACGTTTATCCTGCATCATCATCTGCAACCCATAGTGTGGCAGAATCCCTGGTTAGCTAACATAATGATAGTGTGTAGCTCAAAGGAAATAGGTGAAAGAGGATGCATAAGAGGAAGATAGAAAGGAAAGCATGAAGTTGAGCATGAGGAGCGGAAGGAAGAGCGGGGAGAAGAAAAAGGGAGAGAAAAGAGGAGAAGAGAGAAGAGGGGAGGAGGGGAGAGGAAGTAAGAAGAGCAATATCTGGTGAGGCAGTGGATACTACCCCTATGCTGTGCACATGTCTTTCTGGTATGTGGTTTCTCTGCTCAGAAGATTCAGGTGAATGAAGTACTATCACTGGCTGNTGAGATTTGAAACCAAGATTACTAATATTGCAACATGATAGAAAAAACTAAAGTTATTGTAAACAAATCTACAAAAACAAAATGCTAACACTAAGCCAGAGTCTACCCAGACATTCCTCACAGACATGTTCTTTTCACCCCGCCCCCCAAGGTTACCATATTGCTTTTTCTCCACTGGCCATTGCCTGACATAAGCACACATACCTGTTCTTCAAGCTCTGCAGACTAAGGGATTGAGTCCTGCCCATGCTCCTATGCCCGCATCCTGCTCCAAGGTGCTGTCAACTTGCACAGCAGACCCTGGTTGTCATGGACACACTCAGCAACAGAGGTAGAAAGTGTTTCTTAGGTCAAGGCCTCATTGTTTTGGAGCCTCACTCCCCACTTGCCTCTCCTGGGCTTCACCTGTACCTCTGGCCATACCAATGAGTGAGATTTCTGGAGAAAATTCATAAGGTTTGCTGGTGATGGCTGCCCCAGTGTGCAAAAGTCTACATGGCTCATGGCCCCACCCTCAGCCTGCCCCTCTAGGCCCTGTGGTTAATATTCTCTAGAAGTCTTTTCTGGGGCATTGGTGCGAGGGGTGGTGGTTATAAACTGTCTTATTGTGGTTAGGATCCAGAGCTGAACTCCTCCCCTGGGTTCAGCCAGACTTGTCCTGTCCCTAGGGACCTGTGTAGAACAAAGCTGACCAGCACAGTTTTCTGGTTCCCCAAGGGATACTCTAGAGCTTTGAAGCTTCTCCCAGGTGCCCAGAAGTTGTAATGAGTTCCCCCAATGGCTCGGGAAGACAAGAGCCACTGAAAGCTCAAGCTTGGTCTCCTGGGAAGTGCTGGGCTTCTCAGATCAGTCCCTAAGGTGGCCCATGGACTCTGCACTCAGGTCAAGTATGATCAACCCCTCCTTGTATAGAGGGGTTCAGCTCCTGTTCAGCTCCTGTCTGGCCCTCTCATGAGTCCAACAAGAGCCCGGCAGACTGTGACTCTATATAGCTCAAGGGAGCAGTAATAGTGAGATCATACTGAAACTGTCAGCCCCAGACCTCACTTTTTTGTGTGAAATGGGATGGTGTTCTTCACAGGGCAGTTGTGACCATTAATGGCAGATGGTACCTGATGGCTCCATGCTGCTGTCTAGTGAACCTGGCTCTGCTGTGGAGCAATCCTTTTGTACACTATGAATATGTATTACTCTCATTGGCTAATAAAAGCTGATTGGCCAATAGCCAGGCAAAAAAGTATGGGCATGGTAATCAAACTGAGGATGCAGAGAGAAAGAAGGGCAGAGTCAGAGAGCCAGAGAAGATGAATGTGACATGCTAATTAAGTTACCACCATATGGCAGAGTGTAAATAAGGAATATGGGTTAGCTTAAAACATTGGAGCTGGTTAGTAATAAGCCTGAGCTATTGGCCAAGTATTTACAATTAATATAAGCTTCTGTGTGGTAATTTGGAAGTGTCTCCTGGGATGGGAAAACTCTACCTACATGGCTCCCTTATTTCTCTCCTCTGACTTTGGCTTCTGAGGGACTTTTCAGGAATCCTCTTGTAAGTGTCCTTGCTCTGTAGGCATCAAGGAGAATCCAGAGAAAATAAAGGCAGAATCCATTGTTGTTCTAGAGGTTGGGGTACAAAGTGAGCTAGAATCCAACAGGGAGCATGCTCCATAAATTTTCAGCTCCTCTACCATCAAGAATTTTGTTCCCAGATCTCAGTGTGCCAAGAATTGAGATGTGTTAGGCATTGCTGGTGGAAGAAGGGAATGGGCATGTGCTTTTGATTGGATTCGAGTTTGAATCCTTGGAGTATGATACACAGTTCAATGAGAATGGTGACGCTTTCACACTGACTGTGCGCCTTGTCTGTAAACCTGGGTCTAAGATTACCTACTCTTTCAGGTGTGCAAATTAATAAATTTATACTGTGGCAATTTCTCTAAATTTTGATGCCACAAAATTAAGAGGTGGCAGGACTGGGATTGTCTAATGATGACATTTTTCTCTCATTCTAGATGGTATGACAGTGCTTGGTGCATGGGAAAACATAATGCCCATAGCCTGGTACATAATAGATACTCACTTCAGCATAGTTGAATCCGAACTGATTGAATGGGGCTTTCTTCTGTTTTATCTGTCTGCTGGTATCCTTTGGTTTCTCCATGCCTTTTTTTCTCAGATGTCCCCCAACTGCAGCTACAGGATCTTCAGGCTATATATCGCCACTGCACAAAATTGCTTAGTCTAAATCACACCAACAAATACCACATATCCTTGAGTTTCTAAATTAACATGGTTCTGATCAGTTATGGAATGTGGGCATCATCACTAGTAATAGGTTGCCATGTGAGATATCTAATCTAGTCCAGTTTCTCTCCATTTTGTCACAGGTCCTCTCTTGCTTCTGCCATTGGACTCTTCTGATCCTGAGTATAGGAGTCTGGGTTTGNTGTGCCCCATGCCAGCACCCTCANATGGATGTGACTGTCTCATGGTTCAGAGCCCAGAATCCAGAGTGTGCCCTCAGAGGCAGTCCATTGTCTTGGGAACAGAAAGGACTGTCCCTAAGTGTAACAACACTAGCTGCTCTCCTCCAAGGTTGTGCATCTATTATGGTCTTTTGGTAGGCATTTTACCACAGGCCACAAGCCACATCCTCATGGGGTAGCCACAGAAATATATTCAGGAAGGATACTGGGACTTTCCACATCATGTAGTTTAAGATTTGGCTGCCTAGACTGTGCTCTTCTGGACTGAAAAGGGTTGAGAGATGAATCCATCCAGACCTGCATGAGGATCCAGTCAAGCTGACCTCATGTTCAAGACCTTTGTCACCTTTTCTTCCAGGTTATCTGGGTGTCTCCTGTGGAGGGGCTTCTGTCCAACTCCAATCTGAGACAGGCANCTCTGANTTCCTGCTGAACAGNCCCTAACTACTNTCTACCCACAACTCTCAGAGCCTTTCCCTGCAGCTACAGCACCTTCCTCCTTGTAGACCCACTGTTGCCCTTCCTACTTCTCATACACCCCAAACTCAAATATATATAATATATCAAATACATATAACATATAAATATATTTACATATAATTAATTAATTTGTAAAATGGTGAGTGTGTGTGTGTGTGTGTGTGTGTGTGTGTGTGTACATACACATGTGCACCACTGTTCCTATACAGATATGAGAGGACAACTAGCAGGGTTTGACTCTCTTCTACTGTGTGAATCTCTAGGATGGAACTCAGGTCAGATCTCAGCTTTTCCAGAAAGCATCTTTACCCATTGAGCCATCTTGTTTGGCCAAATCACCAAATCTTTTCATATCACTTTTATTTCCTCTTTTGGGAAAATTGGAGCAAAGAATTACAAAGTATCAGGGACATAAGAAAGGTATTGAATCTCTCTGAATATTTATTTAAGGGTTGGCTCTGTATATTTCAAGTCTGATGGCTAATCTTGGTTATCAACTTAACTGCATATGGAATCAACTAAAACAAAACTGCGTATTTCTGTGGGAGATTTTCTTCATCTGATTATTTGAAACAGCACCCTTTCCCCTAAATTAGGCCACACCTACTTGTAGCAACCCATAAAAAAATGAAAGAGAAGAAGGAAATGTTGGGCTTTACCTGATTAACCTCACTCTTGCTGGCAAGTGAATTTATCCTGCTGTGTATTAATTATGCATCAAAGAAACCTCAAAGGAGTGCCAAAATGTGTCAGTTATACAATGAAGTAATCTCAGTGTGGGTACCAAAATTCATCAATGTCTTATTAAGGAATTAGAGAGGGAGCTGACTTCCTCTTTGAATAGCCAACCAAAAATGAACCAAAATTTTAATTATCTACTTCTTTCCCTGTCTTCAATCTGACTGCTCCTATTGTCTTTCTGTGTTATCTGTTTGTGCAGTGCCTGATTTCGTACCTATTTGTTGTGTGTTGCCTTTCAGTATTATGTCTATCTATATTGCCTACCTGTTGCCTGTCTGTTGTGCCTGTGTATTCTTTGTTGTCTATGTATGATCTCTGTCTGCCCCTGTTTTCTGTTCCTAACAAAGGACATAAAACATGGTATGGGATAGAAATGAGGAATTATTTTCTCCAGAAACTTTAACAGAGTTTTACAGTGGGAAAAGTTACTTTATTGACTCTCAGCTGACCCAGAATAGCATTTGACCCCACGATCAGACGTTACCATCCTGAATCCACATATTGCTTCCAACATTCATGTGATATTTATTCATTTTGCTTATTCAACTTGTTGGCTGTTTTCAGAAATGATCATACCATACATCGTATATTATTCTGGTTCAGGGGCACTCAAGAGTACATAGTTTAAGATTAAAGCTGTACATTTACCTTAGGCTGTAAAATCTGATTGCATGGGAATTCAAAGCATCATAAAGTTGGTTCTATTGTTCTCTTAAAGGCAGGTAAAACTTAAATAGACTGAATACACAGTAGGACAGCAAATTAGCTTAAATAGCTAATTTAACCTACAGAGCTTAAGTGATCTCAATGTGTATTATTAACTTTATTTCAGGGTCTGGTGAAAGTTCAGTCTTTTCAAAGGCAAGAGATATTTTCAGGAAAATAAGATTCCAATGTAGACTGAAGGTCAGCAGCTCTTCAGGAAACTTCTGGGTCTCCAGTTCCAGATTAAGATAGCTGAGACATCCAGCTATCTTATGATGAAATGAAATGAACAACTACCAGCTTCTTGACATTTCTGCCATGAGATGCCCATTGTTAGGCTATGTAGACTGCATCTGTTTCTTTAGAGGACATTGGCTAATACCCAAAGCTTACTCTATCTGCTGCTCAAGAACATGAAAGACCCAGGCTCTCCTTTGATGAGTGGTGGGGGCATCGTTCACTCATCTCTTTCCTGAAAAATGGATAGATATTCCTGTTTCCATTTTAGATGTCACAAACTTCCTGACTTAGCAGAGATCTTGCTCCTACTGAGGATTTAATGGAGAAATAAAGTGAGGATTTTAGGACCAATACACAACAACTGGGTATAAAGGCTGACTTGATAATTGATCACTATCAGTCATTGGGCCCTGACCTCCAGACCACATGCTTCTCTAACTTCTTTAGGAGGAACAGTTTTTGTAGGTAGCATGATGACCTCATGTCTCTTGTCTTCACTGCTAAAGACAGTTTCTACATAAGGTACTCCAGGCTTTCTAGGCATGACAATTCCTAACTAGTACTTTTCCCAACTGCATTTGGAGTTTGTTTAGAACCTTCTCAATGTTCATTGACATTTGAGAGTTGGTACTTGTTCTTCTGGAAACAAGTCCCCATTACACAGACCCATTGGGTACCCACCTCACATACTTCCACAAACACTCTAGATTGGATTTGACCACTGCTTACCAGGAGGGAATTCATGACTCATAGTATAAACAAGGTCAAATTCCATGAGTAAGGAGAACATAGGCCTTATGGGGAACCTACTGTTGTTTACTTACTTGCTAAATGGTCATGTTTTCAAATTGCTTTCTAAATATGTTTGCATTTAAAAATCTCTCTAACGGTTTTATGGGGGGCATGGGATGGCCAAAGTCTTACTGCCTACATCTTTCCAGTGGGCAGTAAGATGTGGAGCAATTTCAGTTTTTTTTTATTTCAAGTGCTCCATTTAGCTACTGAAAGCAGCCACAGAGAGGAGTGCAGTAGGGGACAACAGAAAACAGCAGTATGGCAGCAGAGCCAATGCTGCTGGGGTTTTCTCTTCTAAAAGATACTTTTTACTTATTCTTTGAAATTTTCAGACATATATACAGTGTATCTTGACTATATCCATATCTACTTCTGTCCAACTCCCTCTAGGAGCACCACCCATGAAGCAATGAACATGGCTGAGAACGTATCTATAGATACTCTTTGCCAAAGAGTGGTGTAGCTGAGTCATATGGTTGATTTATTTTTAGCTTTTTGACAGCCCTTAACACTGATTTCCACAGTGGCTGTATCCAGTGTGCAATCCTACCAACAGTGAAGGAAAGTTTCCTTTTTCCTGAACCCCTACAGCACTGTTGTCAGTTGATTTGTTCATCTTAGCTCTTCTGACTGGGGTAAGATGAAATCTCAAAGCTGTTTTGATTCGCTTTTCCCTATGTGCTAGGGGGAAAATATTTTTAGAGATTTTTTTTAGCCAATTTTTTTCTTCCTTTGGGAACTCTGTTTATATCCCATAGCCATTTTTGAAAAAGGTAGTTGCTGTTTTGACTCTTTGTTTTGTTCTTCATGTGTTCTGTATATTAATTTTCTATGAAATATGTAGCCAGTAAAGACTTCTTCCCATTCTGTGTGCCTTCTGCTCAGCATGTTGCTTGTCTCTTTAGCTGTGCAGACACATTTTAGTTTTATGAAGTCCCACTTGTCAATTGCTGCTTTACTTCTTGGGCCAATGCAGTCTTACTGAGAAGTCCTTTCCTAGACCTATGTCATGTAGGATATGGCCCATGTTTTCCCCAGCAGTTTCAGTTCTCACAGTCAGTTCTTTGATTCATTTGGTGTATTTGAACAAGGTGATAGATAAGGGGCTGGTTACATTCTCTTTCACCTGGACAGACAGTTTTCTCAGCACCATTTCTTGAAGCTCTAGCTTGTATTTTTGGCAGCTTTGTCAAATACTAAATGGCTGATCTTGTGTATGTTCAGTTTTGGATTTTCAGTTTTCTTCCATTAGTCTACATATCTGTACTTGTGCCATGTTCATGTTGTTATTTTGTTGTGTATTTTGAAGATTGTGTTTAAATTACATTTCTCAGTTCTTTTTCCTTCCTACAAACCCTGCCATATAACTCTATGGCTCTCCTTCAAATTCATGGAATTACTATTTTTTTTGTAAATGTAAAAAAGTATTTTTTAAAACTTTTTATTATTAAGAAATTTTCTATTCATTTTATATACCAACCACAGATCCCCCATCTTCCCTCCTCCTACCCCCCAGGCTTCCCTCCCAACCCACTCCCCCATTCCCATCTCCTCCAAGGCAAGGTCTCCCATGGCAAGTCAACAGAGCCTGGTACATTCAGTTGAGGCAGGTCTAAGGCCCTCCCCCCTGCACCAAGGCTGAACAAGGTGTCTCACCATGGGCAGTGGGCTTCAAAAAGCCCACTCATGCACTAGGAAAGGATCCCAATCCCCCTGCCNNGGGGNTCCCTAAACAGTTCAAGCTAAACAACTGTCTTGCCTATCCAGAGGACCTAGTCCATTCCCAAGGGGGCGCCCTAGCTATTGATCCACAGTTCATGTGTTTCTACTAGTTTGACTGGCTGTCTCTGTACATTTTCCCATTATGATCTCAATGTCTCTTGCTCATAGAATGCCTTCTCTCTCTCATCGATTGGACTCTTGGAGGTTGGCCTGGTGCCTGGTCATGGATCTCTGCAACTGCTTCCATCAGTCACTGGCTGAAGGTTCTATGATGACAGTTAGGGTATTCATCCATGTGATCACTGGAGTAGGCCAGTTCAGGCACACTCTTGACTATTGCTAGTAGTCTAAGGTGGGGTCATCCTTGTGGATTCCTGGGAACTTCCCTAGCATTCTGTTTCTCCCTATTCCCACGTTGTCTTCATTTAACATAGTATCTCTTTCCTTGCTCTCCCACTCTGTCCCTGTTGCAGCTTGAACCTCCCATTCCCCTGCGTTCTCATCCCCCATCCCTTTCCCTCCATTACCCCCCTCACCCTCAGTTTACATAGATCTCATCTATGTCTCCTTTGCTGGGCAATCCATTCCTCCCTCCTAGCTAGGGTCCTCTCTGCTAGCTAGCCTCTCTGAAGTTGTGGGTTGCAATCTGGTTATCCTTTGCATCTATTACATCTATTATCCACTTATGAGTGAGTACATACCATGTTTGTCCTTCTGAGTCTGGGTTACCTCATTCAGGATGATATTTTCTAGTTCCATCCAGTTGCCTGCAAATTTCATGATATCATTGTTTTTTACTGCTGAGTAGTACTCCGTTGTGTATATGTGCCACATTTTCTTTATCTATTCTTCAGTAGAGGGGCATCTAGGTTGTTTCCAGGTTCTGGCTGTTATAAATAATGCTGCTATGAACATAGTTGAGAATGTGTCCTTGTGGTACGATTGGGTATTCCTTGGGTATGTGCCCAAGAGTGGTATAGCTGGGTCTTGAGGAAGATTGATTCCCAGTTTTCTGAGAAACTGCTATACTGATTTCCAAAGTGGCTGTACAAGTTCACACTCCCACCAACAGTGGAGGACTGTGTCTCTTGCTCTGCATCCTCTCCAATGTAAGCTGTCATCAGTGTTTTTGATCATAGCCATTCTGACAGCTGTAAGATGGTATCTCAGAGTCATTTTGTTTTGCATTTTCCTGATGACTAAAGATGTCAAGCCATTCCTTAAATGTCTTTCAGCCATTTGAGATTCTTCCATTGAGAAGTCTCTGTTTAGCTCTGTAGCCCGTTTTTAAATTGGATTGTTTGGTATTTTGATATCTAGTTTCTTGAATTCTTTATATATTTTAGAGATCAGCCTTCTGTCAGATGTGAGGTTGATGAAAACCTTTTCACATTCTGTAGGCTGTCATTTTATCTTATTGATCGTGTCATGGAGCTTTTTTTATATAAATTATTATTGTATGCACTCTAAGGGTTAGTGTGTCATGCTGGTCTTGATGTGTGATATATTGTAGCTGGATGGGATGTTGGTTACCACCCTCCTTTGGAAGTTTGCATGGTGCCTTATGGTACCATGTAATCTAGTCCTTAGGGAGGGGCCATTCAGATCAGTTACAGGTCAGTGGTTGCTGGGCCCTGTTTCTGAAGTGCATGGTGATTTCAGCAATAAGAATTTACCTTTCACCTCGATGGGGTAACTAAGGACAATAGCAATAGGCTACATCTTTCAGGAATCTCTTGGCCAACAACTCGAGAAGAAAAAGGACTTATTCTGGTATTAAATGTTTTATTACATAGTCTTTAGTTGTTAGAGGGAACCCTGTTGTCCCAGACAAGAAAAGTTCATTAAAACTATATTTGTATACATTGAATTATATGCATTACATTTTTTTAGGTAAATGATTAATAGTATGGTTCCTTGTGGCCTTTTCAACCATCCATGCTGTTGTTTTACCTCTGTCCCTTCTTCTTCTATGTTTACCTCCTCATCCTTCCTTTATAACCCCCCCCTTTTCCCTTTTCACCTGTCAGATCAATTGTATATTGCCATTCACCTTTACCCCTTTCCTACCTCCTTTTTTATTAATTAAATTTTTTCATTTATTTTACATACCACAGTTTCCCCCTCCTCTTATCCTATTCCCTTCTCCTGACTCTTATGTACTCCCTCCCCCATCCACTTTTTCATCTCACATCTCTCTTCAGAAAGGGGCAGGCCTCCCTTGGCTGTCAACAAAGCATGGCACCCCCAGTTGAGACAAGACCAAGTTCCTCTACCTGTATCAAGACTGGGCAAGACCAGCATAGGAAATAGGTTCCCAAGAGCCAGCTTATGCACCAGGAACAGATCATCCTGATCATACTTTTAGGAGCCTCATAAACAGACCAAGCTACACAATTGTCACACACATGCAGAGGGCCTTGTCCAGAGTCTGTGAGCTCTCACATGCTCAGGTCAGCTATCTCCATGGGTTCCCTTTCATAATCTTGACCCCATGGCCCCCACCCCACTCCTGGCTCATATAATTCTTCCTCCCATGGTTTAGTAGGACTCCTGAAACTTGGCCAGGGTTGGCTGTGGATCTCTGCATCTGCTTCCATCAGTTACTAGACAAAGGTTCGCTGATGACAATTACAGTAGTCATCAATCTGATTTCAGGAGATGGCCAGTTCAGGTAGCCTCTCCACTATTGCTAGTAGTCTTAGCTGGGGTCATTGTTGTTGATTCCTGAGAATTATTCTGGTATCATGTTTCTCCCTAACTCTCAAATGCCCAACTCCCCATCAAGACATCTCTTTCATTACTCTCCCCCTCCATGCTACCCCCAATGTTCCCTTCCCCCAACTCAAGCAGACTTCATTGATTCAGGTACAGTCAACCCCAGTCAGAAGAACAATACCTATGCTGGGCTCTGCCCCCAACTCAGGTGGAAATTCACTGTTGGGGAACAGACCACAACAGTCAGAAAAACAGGCCACACCAGTCAGAAGAACAGAGACCCCTTGCTGTACCAAAGGCCATGCTAACCACCAGAAGTCCAGTACCCAACTTGGACAGAGATTCTCTACTAGATCATAGGTCACACTGGCTACTAGAAGTCCAGGCCACAAAGACTAGAAGACCAAGAAGGAAACTAACCCAAGGAACAAAATACCCATTCAACAAAGACAAACTCAGAAATCAGGACCTAGACCAATAATCATCCCAAAACCAGATGCCTAAATGCCAGTGTAAGAATACAATCAACAACAGCCAGGGCAATAAGCCACCACTAGATCCAAGCTATCCAACTACAGCCAGACCTGAATAATCCAAGGCAGCTGAAGCACAAGAAAATGACCTTAACTTTATGACAGTTTATTATAGTGTGCATGTGATGAAAGGGTAACACTTTGTGAAATAGTTTGGATTTGTCAACAGAAAACATTTCTAGAAAACAACTATTGTATGACCCAGCTTATACCACACCTCAGCATGCACCCAAAGGATTCTGTATCCTACCATAGAGACACTGGCTATTTCATGGTCACTGCACCTCTATTCATAATAGTTAGGAAATATAATCAGCTAGATATCCATGAACTAATGAATAGATTATGAAAATACAGTTCATTTATACCATCCTCAGGTTTAATCTGTAGAGAACAATAGGGAGTGGTGGACAAGAAACATGGATCCTGTAGAGTGTAAACTCAGAGAAACAATGAAGAGTGATGTCAGATGCCCTAATATCAGTCTGAAGTCCAGGAGCTAAATCTAAAACCTTTCACCCAGAATCCACAATTCTAAAACAATAGTATCATGTCAAATGCAGCTTCTGCCAGTGTTGGTGAGGTATTCTTGGGCACAGCCATGCCCACTCTTTTATCACTGCAGCTCTCAAACTAAGATGGCAGAGTGCAGTGTCTGTAACACAAACTGCATCACTGGTAAACACTGAAGGAGTCTTTCTGCACTTTTATACAGATGACAAGATCTGAGTCTTGATAATCTCTGCTACGTATCATCAATACATCAGAGATAGTAGACCTTGAAAATAACATAAACTATTGCCATCTTTACAAGCTTAATGGACTGTGGTTGAGGTGGTCTTTTTACATGTATTTTCAGGTTATAATTGAATCATTTTCCAATTTCTTTCCATTCATTTATTATATTATACATTTTAAGTATGTATGTATTCTGTTCAGTCTGTGTAATGTTGCTTATATATCTTTTGTATGTATTTAATGGTGAATTAGTATGCACAGCACCCCTCAAGTGTGAGATGTATCCAGGAAGGTAGAAATGTGACCAGGCAGGAGATAATAATATTGACACTCACTTCACTTGTGTGAAATCCTTTAGAGCAGAATGAATGCTGACAAGTGAACAGTATGAGCCATTGATATAGGGACTCAGTTGTTTTCTATTCCTTCCACAGAACAAGAGCCAAAAAAAAAAAATACAAATTCACGAAGTTTGGGCAAAAGTATGTATGTGTGTCTTTAACTCCCTCTGCTTCAATAACTCTCCCCTTGGTCATAACATTGTGGGGACTTGGGATGTCTGAAAAACTGGAAGTATTGCCAGGAATTTGCCCTCTCATAGAAACTGAGATCAGCCATTCCTGGAAAGCTGGAAAGATGCTGGAAAGCTTAAGGCAACACATGAATTCCTTCAATAGGGAAGGACAATTAGCAATTTCATTTATTATATTATAATCATAAACACATGAACAGTTTGCTGAAGCTTAGTAACCTAAATGTTCTAAGATAGTCCAAACCCCGTGTCTCCATCCTTCCTACATCATCATCTTTTTTTTTGTTCATATGGGTAAAACCTAGAAACAGATTTCTTGAACCAAGTTCCCCTAATTCACACGCGCGCGTGCTCGCACACACACACACACACACACACACACACACACTCACACACTCACATATATGCATGTGTGCCAAACACATAAACAAGTGCCATATTGTGTATGTGGACATCAGAGGACAATTTCAGGGAGTAAGTTCTCCCCTCTACCACATGGAAGCCAGAGATCAAACTAATGTTGTCAGATATGGTAGAAAAGTACCTTAACCTGTGGACTCTTCTCTAGGACACTTTGTTGATTACTTTTATAGTTTTTCCTTTAAGATTGTAAAATTTTCCCATTAACATACTTATCAAATCACTGCTTATTTGTAGGTAATGACAACATTTATGTCTTACATAATCATCTCCTAAAGGTGACTTCAGAAATAAAAGATCTCAAGTTCACTGATGACTCATTCTGTAGGCACTAGTAATCTTCCTCTCCAAGTTACATGATTTATTGCCCGATAAGCTCAGGAACACAGTGTCTCTGGTGGCAGAGATGGATAGTCAAGGAGACACCAACAAGGATTCTGATCACTATTTGACTTGGCCATAAAGTCAGTTCAGTGTCAGAACTGTGCTGTCATTAGCATGCTATTCTCTATGGGCTGCAGACTGATGGCCTCTTTTATTGTGACTGGCTAGCACTTGTTCTCATTGTCACTGACTTCACATTAGATTGCACATAGTATTGCTTTAAATACTTCCATCAAATCCATTGCATATGGACTTACAGATACCTTACCCATAGTCATGGTATTCCACTTATCTTTTCTGAACACAGAACAAATTCCACTGCCATTCAAGCATCAAAATACATCTGAACTTAGTCACCCTTTACATTTTGAAGTATCTGTCTCATCTGGGAAATGAACTTAGAAAACTCAGTAAAACGAGATATCTATGGTAACATTTACAAGATGTCATTACCAGGATTACAAGATGTCATCCATACACCCATGTCCTTTAGCTTCTTTTCCTGCTGCTTTGATATCTAACAAAAGCAACTTCAAATGTTTGTTTTAGCTCCTACTTTCAGGTTATAGTCTGGCATAGCAGGTATGTCACAGCACCAGGAGGGTAAGAGAACTAGTTGTACTGTACTCACACTTAGGAATGGAGAGCAATGAACTCAGACACGTCAGTGCACATCTTCTTTTCACCACTCTTACATGGTCTGAAATCTCCTGGCTAGAGTATGTTACTATACATACCCTATCTCAATTAATGTAATCAAAATAATCACCCACAGTCAGTCCCAGAGCCCCTGCCCCACACAGTTCTAAATTCTGACAAATAAACAACACTAGCCATTACTCTATGTATATTGAAAGCCATCATCTAATATATATTACTTCTCCTACACTAAACTTAATTAATGCAAGAATTAAGGTTTTTGAAATGAGATCAATTTGTTCCTTTTTTACTGTAATTTTAAATTTTTTGTCAGTTTCACAAGTCTATACCATATTTACCACCTTCTATCTTCTCTCATCTTCCTTTCTATTCCATTGACCCAGTTCTATATTCTTACTCTGTTTTTAAGTCTTTGTGTGTATGTGTGCAAGACTTGTACAGGTAGCTATGGCTGTAGAATTTTCATGATATCCAAACATCCATCCCTAGATACAATGTTGATTTCACATCTCTGTGCCTTGAAAAAAATGATGATATAGTATAGAGATCAGAGTTCCAGAAGGAATATATTTCCCCAGGGGGCTGAACAATGACTGCATTATCTTCTATGTAACTTCATGCTAAGAAATCATCAAATAAAAAACAGGATATTGGCTAGTAACTGACTTATACTACCACAAATGAATGTGGAGGCCATACTAGGACTGGGTTGAGGAGTTTTATGATGAGAAATCCTTTCTTGATCAACAGTCACAAAATACAAACAGTCCCTGTTAATAGGCTTGGTGATGGATGAGCAGTTAGAGTAAACATTTGCTTAATCCCATCTGCATGATCAATCAGTTCATGGATCTAAACTTAGAAAACTTTTTCTTCTGATTTCAGAGAAAATATAAAATCTGTAACAAAGAAATACCAATTTTAACCAAATCCATTTTTTTCATATTTTGATAGAAGTATCTTAGAATGTATATTTTAAAATATTTTTTCTGCTCCTTATATCCCAGTGTCATCCATGATGTCTTTAAAAACAGTTAAGTGCACATTTAATTATTTAGGTTATATAATATTGAAGTGGAAAAATAAACAATGAAGATGAATCTATATCTTCTATGGTCCCCGAAGGAAATTAATTCCTGGCCTCAGCTCAAGTAAGACAAAGGCAACAGCTGTTAAGAAGATTCTTGTTACAGTAGGTAGAGCATAGTTAATCTTGTCTGTTTTATTTAGGGATTGTGTGAGACATGGGAATGTGCATGGCCTTCATGTTGACAAGTGTGGGCTGTGGTAGCATTTTTATGTAAATGTTTCGTCTTTATTTCCCAGATTGGAGACATCAGTATTTCTGCTTGTAGGGATGGCATTTTTTCAAGATGAGGAGAATGTATAGGACACAACTCCCATTTTGTAGCTCACACCTAAGTATTTCCCGATAGAGTGTAGACTTGTCTACTCATGCCAGGATGGCTCTAACTCAGTTCCATAATCCAGAGTACTGAATATGTGAGAATATTTTTCTGTTTTACAATAGGACAATTAATAATTGGAGGCAGAAGGGACATTTGTATAATCATGCTAGTTGCATCATCACCTTCTAGATATAGAGATGTCTTCAAGATCCTTGATATTTCATATTAAAGATAATTGATCTTCATCATTTGGTTTCTTAAATAACAATTCTGAGGGATAATGGAACTACAGGGAGGTTTATAAACAGTGAGGACAAGGCAGTGGGAAGAACGAAAAGCAATCCTAGGATATCTCTTTTGGGAATATCCTAAATTGAGTTACTTGGTACAAAAACCTTGAGGTCTTATCTTTAGAAAATCATTAAACTGAACATTTCTGTCAAGGTCATGAATGTAGGGAGGCAAGTATCCACTGAGAGCACCTCTACCAGATGACAGAAATGTAAGATTTAGTAGATGGTTTTTATCTAACAGAGATCCCTTATATCCACTATTCTGAATTCCTCTGTTCAATGTACTGGACTGTCATGAAGTCCCAGGATTTCAGGAGCAAAGACCAGCAGACTCCTTGAAGTAAGTAACCCATAGAACTTGCTAAAGAGGCTCACACATCACAATAAGGAAGTGTGGAGACCTGGCACATGCACGGATATATCATTCATTTTTCTCTTTATTCATGTGCCCTTTTCCTCATCATTCTTCACCTAAACAAATATTGGGAAAGTGTACCCCTGACAGCTCTAAACCTGCTCAATCCACTCATTACAGAGCCTGCTGGAGGACTAGAAGGAAAAGATAGCTTGGAAGTCTCAAATGCAGATGAGGTAGGCCCAGGCATGTTCATGTGTTTGCATCTGGTCCTCTTGTGGCTAGAGGAAGATGATGCAAATTACAGAGAAAGGGATTTTGAGTCACTTCCCCATCTGCCTAAATCACTGTGAGTATTATCATCACCATATGCTGACAAACAGTAATAGTCAGCCTCGTCCTCAGACAGGGCTCCACTGATGGTCAAGGTAGCTGTTGTCCCTGAACTGGACCCAGAGAATCGGTCAGGGATCCCTGAGGGTCGTTTGGTATCCTCATATATCAGTTGCAAAATGGTCTGGTCTGGCTTTTGCTGATACCAGTAAGCATATTTTTTTGGCAATTGGTCCCCAGAGCAAGTGATTGTGACAGTCTCTCCTACAGTGACTGATGCTGAAGGTGGTTGGGTCAGCTCATAGGAGGCCACAGAACCTGTAAGAAAGAAAGGGTAGAGATGTCAAATATAAAGACTCATCCTAGAGATCTCCATTTGAGTTCAGGGTCACCGGTGAGCCTGGGGAGAGGGTTGAGAAGTTCACCTGCATAGAGAGAGAGAAGATGTAGGAGAGGGGCCCAAGCCATGATGAAGATGCCTCAGCACTCTGTGTTCTGAAATCACAGCACATCTGAGCCCCTGCAGGATTCTCTTATTGCCTCTAGTCTGTGGGTCAATGTGGTACTTATGCAAATTTATTCCATCCCTGGGCTCCCTAAGGAGGGTTACTGCAGAGCTTACCTTACTAGAATGGAGTCCTTTTCATCAGGGTGTGGCCTAATTCATTTCTTACATAATACATTGCTTGGTAAGTTTGTAATCACTTGATTTTTCACAGTTCTGTGTTTTATTTCTGATATGGTGACTGCTTCCTCCAGTGGTGTCCCTGTTCTCACAGTGGAGTAGCAACTGCCATGAGGAAATCTTTTTTTTCCATTTTGTGTCAGTGTTTAACATGATCTGGTTTAAGGCTTGCACTGAGAATCTGGTTCATCAGACCTACCTGGCAAATACCCTTTAGTCCTTCTCTTTTCTGTGACTGTCCTTAGGGCTACAGTGCACAAAGCTCCTCCAGCTGGAAAGAAGCTGGGTCAGAACCAAGGAAAGCCCTGTTATCAGAGCTGTGACCTGAAGCAGGTGAGAGTCCACATTAGACCTCAGAGTCTAAAGAGCCTCCTCCAGGAACAGACATAGAGTACCCCCTCCCTGATCTGAGACTACATGTGAGCATTGGTGCTGCATGCTGACTTCAGATGTCTCTGGAGATGAGCTAGAGGAAAGGAAGGAGTGGGGAAGATTTCTACAAATGCTCAGGAGAAAACAAGTCACTGCTAGACTCCCTGGAGAGTGGGGACAAGATACAGACTGCCATCATGGGTGAAGGGCACAGGCCCAGGGAACCCATCCTCTCATACTGAGTGTCCAGGTTGGTCTCCACAGAGACTCTCAGTGCTGTGGAACCAGGCTTCTTCAATGCATTTTCAAGATGTTTCCCATAACCCCGCCAGTTTCCTTTGGACTTATAATGTAAGTCTGACCCAATGTAAGCACTTCAGCTCAGAGTATGAAGTGGACACTTCTGACTTCCTGTGTTAACCTCCAGGGCTGCCCTCCCCAAAGCACCCAGGGATATCTTTGCTGCAGCTCTGCCGCTCTCTGCTGGCCCAGCAGCTTCGTAACAGGAACTTCTCTTTCAGATGACTACAAACCCTATCTGTTGACAGTGTGGTGGGGAGCGACTGGGAATTCAGTCTGATTCCGCCAGGTGTACCCACACTGGCATGCTTAGAGGACATAGTCACACTGTTCAAGGGGGTTGTTGCAGTGGCAATCATATGACCTGTAAATGTATTTTTCTGTCATTTTGTTTTAATTATGGATTGTAGAGGAACTTCATATGTTCCACTATGGAAACATTTTTACAGGATTTTTATAGTTTTATTGAACAAAGAAAGTCATAAATCAAGGTAACTTTAAAATACACTGCTGGGTCCATAAGAGAAGCAGGAACAACGAGATGAGGGAGCTATTGTATAGGTCCAAGATGCCTTCTGATGTCATTCTTAGCTCTTAGATAGGCAAAAACTAGTGTTCTGCTAAGTTAATAGGGTCTAAGAGGTTTCCATTGATTATCATGAGATGTTAGCTCCCATACATAGTGGAGCAAGGAGTGGCTGTTCCAGAAGGCTAACACTAACCCAGGATAAATTACTTAGCCCCTGAAGCTTCCTATCTCTCCACAGTACTGAAATTCCAATTGGTCCACCAGTCTCTGCAAAGTCTCTTCCAAACCCTCAACAATCTACAAAAACAAGAATGACTTTAAACTCAGGCCATGAGGAAATTTTTTTTGTCCATTTTGTGTCAGTGTTTAACATGATCTGGTTTAAGGCTTGCACTGAGAATCTGGTTCATCAGATTTGGTTTCTTAATTTTGGTTTCTCATGATGTTTCAGCCAAATCAGGAACCATTGTCATCTCAGTGCTAATGAGTCAGCTTTCTGTCACTGATATTGCTGTGCCCAGATACCATCATCACTGTCATCTGTTACTGTCACTAGGACATCATATCCTTCACAGTTCAGTCAGCAATTTCCACCCCTGTCTTGACTGCTCTTTTCATAAAACCAGAAATCCCTTATTTTGTCAGTTAATGTTATGATATTTTGTTTTACTCATTAACACATAAAATTTGCCTGAAGATCAGTGGACAGAGCCAGCCACTAGATTAAATATAGAGACCAGGCAGTGGTGGCACACACCTTTAATTCTAGCACTCGGGAGGCAGAGATCTGTCTGGATCTCTGTGAGTTCAAAGCCACCCTGGACTGTATGAGATTAACTCAGTCTAGGAGAGAAACAGAGCCAGGCAGTGGGGGGCACACTCCTTTAATCCCAATACTTGGGAGTCACATGCCTTTAATTCCAGCACTAGGAAGGTTGAGACAGGAAATGATATGGCTGAGCAAAGGAAGACATATAAGGTGGGAGGAGGCAGGAATAGAGACCCTTTTATCTGAGGACTCAGAGGCATTCTGTCTGAGGATTCATGGAGACAGGATCAGCTGAGGAGTTGTTGAGGTGAGAAGTGATTGTGGCTTGTTTCCTCTGATCTTTCAGCATTTACCCCAGTATCTGGCTGTGGGTTTTTATTACAAGACCATTTAGGATTCATGCAAAAAGTTAAGGCCTGTTACTACCACAGAGAAAGCACACTCCCTTTGAGCTCCTCTCCTTGGATTCTCAAAGAAGAAAAAGAAGGGGCTTCCAGGACATTGTCTCTTTTCAAATACCATGCCTATGTTCAATATATGAGTGCTCTCCTTATGTGTGCAGTACATGACTTTCAAAAGCAAGAGCCCAGTTTTTAGTTTATGATGGATACAGAACTTCAAAGGGTGAAAAGAGAAGAAACAGAGGCAAGGTTACACACAGAACAGAGACAGGAGCTTCCATATCCAGGAGTTGGCACAGGTGTCCCAAATCCACACCTCAGACCCTGTTGTGAAGGGTGGGGTCAAGACATAGAGATTAAAATGAAACATAGTGGCTGAATGGCTGAGATTGTGTCTCACACAACTCACTCCGGTCCCTCCAAAACCTTGGCCTTCGTGGTGAGGTGGATGCTGCCCCACATCATCCCCAGCAACTCCTGGCTGTTCTGAAGAGTCTGATGCAACCTGCAGTTGGTGTCTCTGGAACTGAGCCCAGATTGGAGCTAGAAAACCTATAGGTAATTGGATGTTTGCTGTGTTAGGCAGCTTGGGCATGCCTCTTGCTGATATTTCTTTTCTCTCTGCTGAGCATGGGAGTTACAGGACTCTTATGCCCTCTTCTACTGAGGAGAGTGCTGTCCTTAAACCAACTATAAGGCCTTTAAGCCCAGAGGAACAGTAGCTCATTTTCTTCACTGTAGCATCTTACATGTTCAGGGTCCTGACAAGATTTGAGAACTTGTCATAGAGGCTGGTATGAGCACCTNAAATGGTTTCATATGGTGTGAAAAAGGAAGCAGAGACTCTGAGGTCTAGAGGCAATTTTGTAGATACTCCAGAGCTCTGCCCCTTGATAGGCAGTAAAGCTTCCAATCTTCAGCCATCCTCTCAAGAAGCTGTGTCATTGGAGTCAGTGAGCTGTACTGATGTCCACTACTATTGTGGTTCCAGAGCCTGAGGCCAGCAATGCCTTTCATGACTTACTTACACTGCAGAGGTCATAATGTAATCATGGCCAGGGCAATCAGAGGGAGGATCCATGTGTTGAATGAGGAATTAACCACCAATTAAATGGGCATTTTATGCTATTTACGTTTCCAACCAATGTGTTATTTATTGTGATATTTACATGCTGCATTGGTCACAGTTCTGTTGCTATGAAGAGACTACAGGACCATGGTAACTCTTATAAAAGAAAGCATTTAGTTGGGGCTTCCTTATAGTTTCAGAGGTTTAGTCCATTATTATCATGGTGAGGAAGCACACAGGCAGACATGGTGCTGGAGTTTTACATCGGGGTCTTCAGGCAGCAAGAAGAACAAGGTCTGGGTCTGTGGTGGGGGGTTTGGAAACCTCAAAGCCCACTCCCAGTAACACATTTCCTCCAACAAGGCCACACCTCCTAATCCTTTTTAGCTAGTGCCACTCTCTGGTGACTAAGCATTCAAATGTATGAGCCTAGAGGGGGATTTTTATTCAAACCATCACAGTTGTCTATAAGCATAAGTTAATCAAACAATGAATGAACATGCAATAACCATTTTTATCTTTAAATTTTTCATTTTTTGAGAATCTCATACATGAGTACTATAATTACATCTTCTCCCCCTGTAACTCCTTCTATGGCCCCAACTCCCTCTCATATTCATAACCTGGTCTATTGTTATTGCTGTGCATCCATATACATGTATATAAAAATCCGTTGAGTCCATCCATTGTTGCTCCTGTATACAGGAATGACAAGTTGGAATTGGATAACCTATCAGGGAGCTTAACCTTGAAGAAAATTATTTCTATCTCCCTCAGCAGACATGACTGCCTTTAGCTCTTCAAAGTCAGCTGGATTGTGAAATTTCTTCCACCTACATTGTCTTATTGGTGCTCTCATTGCGCAGGTCTTCTTCAGGCAACCATATTGGTGGAATTTCAGGGGTGGAACTTCTATCATGTCTAGAAGGCTCTTACAATCTTCCCATCCTTTCTTCTACTATGTCTATGATCCATATGGGTTAGCATTGTGTTGTCGGTGTACCAGTTGTGGCTGGGCAGCCCATAGTCACTTATTCTCTGTGTTTTGACCAGGAACAGTCTCATCTGTTTCAAAAAAGACACTTCTTAGAGAAGCAGTGTGAGCCACTATCTATGGGTATAACAATATATCTTTAGAAAATGAAAATTATACTGGTTTAGGAAGCTGGCAGAAGTATTCCGGGGTCCAGCCTCAGTTCAGGTTCTGTTACTGAGATGGGGAAGGGGTGTCAACACAAGGAAAAACTCTGACCACCAGGTGGTTTGCACTGAAGTACTCTGAATAGCTCAAGAGAAAAAAGTCTGACCACCTAGTTACACTCAAGGATTACACTCAAGTGGCCCCGAATAGCTCAAGCCATTTTTATTTATACTTTAACATAGTTTTTTTTTTAAACCAGGCTTACATGACCAGCTTTATTATTGGCTCCTATTTTTGACTTTTAAGAAATACATTAAAATCATTATAAAAGTATCCATTGTTCCCTTTTATGCTTCCCAAAATATGTTTTTCATCCCCTACATAACCTTATTCTAGGCATAGAGTTCACCATTTTTGCAGGCTTAACTAAATACCGAGCTAGACACATCCTGCTCTTACAGCACTTATGTCAGCTGGCAGCTACTTGCAGTTATAAAGTTAAAAGATAATAAACATTGGTACAATGCTTTAAGGACAACAATATTCAAACCCAAACAATTCTCTCATGTCTGGAGATATGCTTTTATATAGTTCCCTTTTCCACAAGAGGGTCCCATGTCTCAATCTCTCTATAAAAGGCAGACTTTGATAAGGCACTTTTCCCCATCCCACTATACCATACTTCTACCAATATAAGCCCCTGTGTATGGTAAAGAGGGATCTATCCAACCCACATTTCTTTGTATTTTTTCCTCTTGAAGCATACTGGATCCTACCCTTGATTCTATATGCTTGGTGTGCAGGAACTTACTCTAAACAGTTGTCACTTATGAGTATTCCTGAGGCTTTCCTCCTATGCTGTGTATGCTTACTTACTTTTTACTCTTACTTACCTTACTTTCCTTCCAAGAACTGTGAGACATGGCTTTGGTTTCAAGTGTTGTTTTCTCATATGTACCTAATTGTCTGTATTGAGTTAGAAAAGTTTCCAGGATTAGGAGTTGTAGTTAATAATTCCAGATAAGAGATTTAAGAGGCATTAGCCTCCTGCTGAAATGTAGGGGAAATATTGGAGAAAGAACAAAATTTCCAGGGAAAATTGCAGCTGTTGCATGTCTGACTTATAAAGTAAAATTAAAAACAGCCCAAAGAATCAACAGTATAATAAGAGAGAAAAGAGTCTGAAAGTTGCATGAATTTTGAAGTGAGAATCCATTTCCATTGGGTGCTTTGCCCCAAGGAAACTCATTGCACAGGTAGTCATATGCTGATTGGAGACTAGGTTGCATAACTCCCAACAGAAGTAGGTTCTCCTCTTGGGTACATGACCTCATCTGCCATGGGTATTTGGTTAGGTTTACAGAACCAGGCATGAATTTAATCCTCTTGAGCTTGTCTTATGTCCAAATTGAGAGCAATTGGTTACCTGAAGATAGAAGTCCCACTATTTCACCACTTTGGTATCTTACCAATCTAGTCATTGTTGCGGTTCATATGCTTTATCTATCTATCTATCTATCTATCTATCTATCTATCTATCTATCTATCTATCTATCTATCTATCTATCTACCTATCTATCTACCTATCTATCTATCTA
>LZPO01087755.1:14338-58811 GCA_001675575.1 Neotoma lepida | reverse complement strand
TTTTCAGGCATTGAAGGCTCAAAGGCTACTAAACTCAGAGCTCCTTTCTTGCTAAACACATCAGAAAGCTGCCAGACCTCTGGAGCTCATCCATTGTATGTTGTATCAGCTGAGCCAAATAATAGTTTATATTTTACAAATTATTTGTGCCAAAATTTCTATCTTTTGTTATGGTAGACTTCAAAACGTTTGCAAACCTCTCTTAATTAAATATGCATTATGAATGACAATATGGTGATGGAATTTAGGCACACTCTACCTTTCAGTGACTAAAACTAAAGAAATGCTACAAATGCCTTATAATGTTTAAATTTTATGCAGATTTGTTTGCATCAACTCTGTACAACTCAGGTTTCTTGCATTATCCAATCATTTTATATTTTCCTGGTGTTATCTTTTTATGATTCTAGGTTCCAGAATGACCTTATATTATAGTACTTATATTCTGTTTGGTCACAATCCTTTATTCTTACAACTTGGAGTATGAGAATGAACTGACATCATGTACCGCATAGGTGCAAGCCTCTCTGCCTCTCTGGGTCCATAAAACTAAACAGGGAAATTATGAAATAATGCTTTGAAAATTGCACATATGTGTTTATACATGCAGTATGTGCACATGAGTGCAGTTCCCACAGAGACAAGAAGAGGCTCCAGATTCCCTGGAACTAGAGGTATTGGTGTTTGATTAGGAGTCACTGTGATGGGTGATGGGAACTGAACACAGGTCCTTTGAAAGAGTACAGTGTGTGTTTTTCTGCTAGGCCAACTCTGGCCCATCATTCAGAAATTTTAAGAGAAGTTTAGAAGATAATAAAAATGTAGTCATTAAAAAATGTAGTCATTATGTTTAGTTGTATATAAAGATATAAACCCTTATGAAAATAATCTTTTTCTGTTTTGTTACTTCTAAAATTAATCATATTATTCTGTGCATTTTAATTATATAAAATAAGTGATTTGTTTGTGTACACCCCTTTGTTTCCCTGTTGTACTCCCTCCATCTAAAATATTTCCCCTCACACTTCCTCAAAAATTTTCAACCTCCTTTCATATTTTTCTAGATTCCATTTATGAGAGAAGATACGTGTTGTATTTTGGAGAGTTGTCTATTTCTGAACTTGATGATACATATTTACAACAATTTTCTTGAGAATTATGTAACTTTTTTCTATAATTTTTATTTATTTATTGAATTATCTTGCATTATTTATGCATATTATGTTTTCTTTATTCATTCATATAATGGTGGTTATCTGAGCTTATTCCCTGAATCATCTGTTGTAGGTAGTGCAGTGATGAAAAATTACACACAAACTCATCCGCACATATATGTGATTCAGCATAGTTCATTTTTATAAGTATGCACACCCAGGAGTGATACAGCTCATACGTCTATGTTAAATTTTTATGCATAACCACCATAATAGCATCCACAGTAACTGGGATGTTTTATTTTACAATGAACATAACATATATGCTCTTTTTCCCACTTCCTTTGCAACATTAAAAAAATTGGATATGGTGAAAAATGTAATTATTAAAAAGATGCTTAAAGCTGAAATTATGGGGCAGTCTAAATATTCTTTTACTAGTGTGACAAATGGATCTGGGGACCCAAGAAAATGACCACAGGATCTATAGTAATTGAGCCAGGCTATAAGTCCTGCTGAAATTTTATTCTAATTGAAGTGGTTGCCATGCCTTATTCTGAGTGGTCAGAGCTTGACCTCATATTACTGCATGGCTGGTTACCTCAAAGTGGTCCATTTGGTAAAGAAAATGTACCTGTGAGTACCTAGTGTAACTGTGTGCCCATATTTGTATTTCATATATTTATTGGTATTTAAGATACTGCCTCAGATATGCTAATTATGAAAAATTGTTTTCAGCATGCAGAAAATGAAACTCTGCTCTTTATCTTCTACCATACACAAACTCTGCACCAAATGCATCATAGATGTCAACGTGAGACCTGATACCCTGAAAATAACAAAGGACACAGTAGAGAATATACTCCCACTTCTAAGCACAGGTGAGGATTTCTGAATAGGACTCTTGTCCAATAGTAAAGGAGACCAAAAATCAAGAAATAGGATCTCATGAAATTAAGACTTTTCATTTCAGAATAAGAAAATAGAATTTAAGTGGTAGCATACAGAATATGAGAAAATCACTGGTGCAATAGTGACATGGAAATTATTGTGTAATTAACTTCCTTCTGATCTGGTGAGGCCTGCACTATAGGAAGGAATTAGTACCTAGTACTGTGTTCCTGGTGAAAAGACACTGGCTTGACAGGTCATAGCCCTTTAAGGTAATGCTACTATTGTTACTTTGTGTAATAGCAACCGCTTTGTAAATGTTTTTGCTTCACAAATATATCTCTTCAGCTCTCAGTCTTGGCCAGAGGTTTTTCTTTCTGTGGTGTGTAGCAGCAAATGCACAGCCTCATAACTTCAAAATGTTGAAATGAGCATGAATGCTCATTCCCAAATGGGACCTGTAGATCAACCAATTCCCCTAGGCATAGGGGAACATCATGAAAGTGGGTCCTGAATGTCCTGACTGAGCATGAGGGGAACTTCTGTGACATGCTGTCTTTTGGACATGACATAGCCATAGTTCACTCACAAGAGCTATGATCACCTGCAGCTTCAGGTGACCATGTTCAGGACTGACTGGGAACATGCCTATCTGTCCTGGACCAGAGAGCTGGAAGAGGCAGCCTGCTGGTGGAAGAGAAAGCCTACTAAGTCTTTGTCTCAGTACAGAAAATAAAAGGAAGCTAGAAGTTTGCCATTTGTATTACTTATCTGTTCCCCTTTATCTGTCTGCCTCTCAGGGAAGACAGTGTAATTTATATCCCTTCAAATTAATGAGTTTATTAAGGTTAATACAGGAGTATAGGTATGGGATTACTTATAGGAATATGAATAACTTTAATGTGTGACATCACAAAGGCTCACATTAGAATGGGTGACTCATGAAGACTAGAACTCTGAATGTGTCTGCATGACTTGTTTGTACCTGAATGAGACAGAGGGTCTCATTTCTTCAGCTCTCCTTAGTTACCACCTATATAACCTTGGTAGGGGAAGGGTCTTGTTAATCCTGTAAGTTTCAGCTTTCGCAGCCATGGTTTAATTCCTGAGTATTATGAACCTCCTCTCTCTTTCCATAGAACTTTCCAAGACTTAAGGAAATAGTCCTATCCAGGAAAGAGCACACAGTTGGATACTCAATATCAAATGGTCAGTCCTGAAAACATATGCTAGCTATACAGAATGATTGGTTTACATTTAGGAATATATAACTATATGGATATACATATACATATATATACATGCACATATGTGTATATTCATGTAGCAACAATTAATGAAAAGAGAGGTCATCAATTAGAAACAGAGCAAGGAAGAGTATAGGGAGGATTTGGAACGATGAAAGAGAAGAGAAAATAATGTAATTGAATCTCAAAAATAACAAAAGAATTTCATGTCATAAAAAGGATAATTGTTACACTACGCTTCACCCTTTCCTTAAAATGTTAGTTGTTTCTACAAGTTCACACTCTCCCATGGAGCTCTGCAAAGGCACTAAAGCCACTTACCAGTCCTGTAGTCCCTGGTAAAGCAACCATTTCATGTTTCACCTCTTTTGTAAGCATAGCCCAGTGCTCTATCATGCCGGGTGAATTGGCTGTAAAGCACTGCTTCTCTCATATATTTTTGTCAGCAAAAATCTATCCTTCCTTCATCATCTCCAAGTCCCTGTGAGACCTCTGCTTGTGACAACCAAGTATCCTCAGTGCTTCCTGTGAGCCAGTACATCAGGAAATAATTTCTCTCAGATTTCATTAGATTATGTAGCCTGTATTTCAAGGAGGTTTAAGTGCATGACCTACTTTCCCACTTCTTTAGCACTCAGATTGATCACATCTGTTCTCATAGCCTACAATCTCATGAGCCAAGCTTTGGCAGGATGTTTCATGGATCTTTTGAAAGCCTTTTGTAATTCAAGCAGTTGAGAGACAGAATACTCCCTGACTATGGCAGTCTCTTTTTTCCGGCCATTTTAAGGCTCTCAAATGCAAGTTCTAGCATGGATTTTCCTTTTCTCTGTATAAAAGGTTGAATGTAAGTGGCATCTCCCACCACCTTTATTCCAAACAGAGAATTACATTCTAATTGTATACAAGTGTACTGAATTTTGGCCTAACGAATTTTAATGATTACTGCAGTTTCATATATGATCTTGATTTTTTATCTTCCATAGAACTTCTGATTCATGATTAACTATTTTCTGGCTTTGTCTACATCTTTCCTTTTCCATTTAGAAAACTCTACAGATTTTACCTCTTGACAAAAATTTATTTAGTCAGGAAAAGTTTTTTGAATTCATGGCAGAGAACTAATAAACACTGACTATACCAACTCATTGAATTCATTATATCTAAATTACATTTGTCATATAAAGAAACAAACTAAGATAAGCACAGTAAAAAAACCTAAAATAATTGTTTCCTGAGTTAAAAGTAGGAAGGATTTATATTTAAGCTATATCAGCCTGTCTGTGTAAGGCCAGCCAGCCATCAGGAATGGCAAGGTGAGGGGGAGGGGTGAAGACACAGGTCAAAGTGAAAGCTAAGACACAGACAGCAGTTAGGCTCAGAGAGGAAAGAAGTCAGATGTTCAGAAAACGTCAAAGGTCAGTGTTGACTGTTCAGCACACCTGAGGTGGTGGAGGTAGTAGCTAGACAGTTGACATGACGGTCCCCTCCTGACCTGTGTCTTAACTGCTTTCCTCTCTAGGTCCAAAAACCTTCANCCTGAGCTGGAACAGGCCATAGCCCAGGATAACTACTTACAGAAGGGGGCTCTACAGNAAGTGCAACCTGCTGAGCCCCATTCCCAGCAGTTACTGAAATCTGGGGGTACATTTTCTTCTTCACATTTGGTTTCCATTGTGGAATAGGCCTGGATTATGCCTAACCAGTGAGCCACCATGGCTGCTTCTGGGTCTTGACTCTCTTTCCTTCTTGACACCTTTTGTGAGAGCTGAGGAAGCCAAAGGAAGCCACAGACAATCAGAGGTCATGACATTCATCACCCTAAGATCTAGACCTTCTCAGAAAAAGACAGCCCTTTGTAGCTGTGAACTCAGAAGGAAGATAATACCTTACTCTTGGGGAGATCATGTCATATAAAGCTCCAAAGAGGAATGCCTACACTCCTCTTGAAAATGCTGTTACAATTGGTAAATTGTAATTGAAAAGTAAGAAGACAAAGTGAGTTTTGTCTACTTACTTTCTCTCTTCTGTAGTTTCTCTTGGCTGAACTGATCTATGAACAGTTGTTACTGCTACTGTATCTGCGCTGGTCAATATTTTTTGACTTCTCTATCCTCTGGTATTGACAAATTAGTCCTGGCTTCACCTTCAGATGTCATGCTTCTTGATAATGCCTTCTTTCTTTCTGTGTCCTGAGGAGAGATGTTGACACTAGATAGTGATTCTTTTGTAAGAGGCCCTTTTCTGATTGTATCATTGGCAAGGGTCCTACCAAGGTCCTACTTTGCAGTGTCCTGGGTATCATTGTGGAGGCTTCTAATAGGTGGTCGCACAAGTGTGTTCTTTGACATAGTGCTCACAGATTTAGTGTTGACAAACTTGGTGTTAGCAGTCCCATTTGAGGCTCTTATGCTGATGGCATTTACAGGCACAGACTGAACCTTTGTGGCTTTAGACACAGTAGCGGGAAGTTTCTTGTTTGTTGTAGGACTCTCACCATTGACATTTGGCAGCTTTCAAAATGAATTAATCTTAGACTGCACAACCCGGCCACAATAATAGCCAAGCACTCATTTTTTAGTCATGTTAGCATCCTGTTGGTACTTTTCTGCAGTTGTTTGCATCTTTTTATTGTCTTTAAGGTGACATGCCTGGTCTGATGTCATAGTCTGTCCTTGGAAATCATCTCTAGTTGATAATAACTGCACAATTGAATATTATCCTTAGAGTTGTGTATTTCTGAACTGGTTATGTCATCAGCTTCTGACAGAATGCAGTTTTTTTAATTGTGTTTCCAATATTTTCTTCATCAGCCTACAAGAGTTAAGAGGACTCAGTATTTCAGAACTCATTTCTTCAAAATGAATGTAGGAAAGGTCTGAGTGCCAGACACATACCTTACCATTGCTGTTTTGAGTTTCTGAACTGTCTTCCCTTCTTGGACCTAATCTTCAGAAGTCATCACTTTCTGATCTCTATTAGTTAAAAAAATTAATTAGTTCTGTATGAAGGAGATTTACTTTTAGGGAAGGGGAGGGAGCTTGTGTGTACAAACTAAGCAAATGCTCTACAGTCAAGGTCCCAGATTTTTAAATTTTAAATCGAGGCAAGAAGTGAATTAAATTTGTGTAGTTAATGGAGTAGACAAGATTCATTTAAAGCCTTAACTCAACTTTTTTTTTTTAGCTATAGACTACTACAGTATCTGACAATCCCTTAACAAATGATACTGTGTATAAAATCAAGACAGGAAATAAAATATTGTCAATTGCACATTCCAGTAATTCTAAAACAGATTCACAAATTCAGAGAGCATGCTAAAATGTGGGAACCATGTTATTTGGTAGAACTGACAAAATCTAGTATTTTAGAGCTAATGAAACTTGAACTCCTAACAACTGCAGAGGAATATTATCACCCTCCAACTCTACTTTTATATTGGATGAAGTCCACCTAGACAGAGGGCCACCTGCTGTCCTCAAAGTCACGGATTCAAATATTAGTCACACCTAAAAGATTCTCTTCTTCTGTTTTGTTTGTTTTTGTCTTTTGAGACAGGGTTTTGTGTAACCCTGGCTGTCCTGGAACTCGCTCTGTAGACCAGGCTGGCCCCCCTACTCACAGAGTTGGGACAGCCCTCTGTCTCTGAGTGCTGGGATTAAAGGCATGTGCCACCATGCCTGGCCTTAAAAGATTCTTTTACTGTAACATTTACGCTACTGTTTGACCAAACAACTGGGCATTGCAGCCCAAAAGGCACATGAAATTACCCATCACAGCTGCAGNGGTACCAATCTATGATCTGTACTTGGGGACAGAAGGAATTCAAGTTTGAGGCCAGGATGTTTAGAATGCTGACTTTCAAAACCAAACACTGACTTTTACAGCACAGCATAGCTCCTAAATCAGTATCTCGGTACATATGCATACACTTTGCTTTGAAACTGTTTTCTCTTGGATCAGTGAGATGGCTCAGCAGATGCAGCTGCTTGTCACCAAGACTGACTACCTCTGTTTCATTCACAGAGCACACATGCCTGAAGGTTACTGTGGCCTGCATATGTACCATATCTTGCATGCACATGCACAAGTGGGTAAGCAAGTGAATATACACAGAGAATAAGTTTTTTAAAAAAGTGTAGTTGTTCCCCTTGAAGAGTTTGAACATATATGGAAAATGATGATCTAGTTCATTGTCCACATCAAGTAGCCACAGGTACAAATCGAGATGTGCTGAAAGTGCTAATACACACCAGAAATTTTGAAGACTTGATACCAAAAGAGAAGGTTAAATGCCGTAGTGCTTTTTCTTTTGTGATGCTTTTGGTGGCAAGAATTCTACTACTGAAATACATGTCCAGGCCTCTCAATGTTTTTAAATTACATGTTGAAGTAATAATGTTTGGAATCATAATGGTATTAAGTATTATTAAAATTCATTTCTTTTTTTAGTTAGATATGATTAGTAGGAAAGTAAAAATTACAAGTGTGGCACATGTTAGGTTCTTAGTGGACAACTCTAATGTAATTTTGCAGAACTGAATTCAACTTAACCTCTCCTGGAGATCTGATTTTCTTGTTTGTATGGAAACATTGTTTTTCGTAGTAACAGACATTCCTTGAGTTTTGTTTTCTTTGCTGTAAAGAGGAAGGAGTAACAAAGTCAACTTTAGTTAAAACATCAAATATGGTTGCATAAAAGGTTATTTTCCTTAGAAAATATTTTGAGATAGTACTGTCTATAATGATGTGGAAGTAATTCAAATGAATAGAATTGGTGTTATAAAGGGTTTGCTAATGGATTTGCTTAGGAGACATTAAATCACACAAAGTAGAATTTAGCTAAGCCAGCACTGCCCCCTCAAACACTCCACAGGTAAGTGAGGCTAACCAGGCAGGTTAGAGGTAAGATTCAGGATGCTAGGATATAAATGTTTATTCACTAGAATTGACCAGCCTTTTGTCTCTAGTCACATAACAAAGGGCATTTCCTCTAACAAGCTGCTCAAGGTGGGTAGACTAGGGTCACAAACACCAAGTTCTGGTCTGCCATAAAATTCCTGTGTGCTCTTATCCTTAAAGACATAATTCTTGCCAGGTGGGCAAGATGACCCTAGGTAGCAGCTATTTGAAAAGAACAACACTGATGTGCTTAAGAAGTAATTATGGCAATTTTCTTTGCTATGTCAATCTCCCATCTGCCCAAGTGGCCATTGACTAGACTTGGTGAAGAACCAAGTCTTCTTAAGCTTATGGGGTGCATAAGCCATGTGTCTGTCTCCAATCACCATGGCTAGATATCTACCTCAGACCCTATTGCAGCCCTACTGGCCCTGAAAGGCATAAGCAAGGCTAATGATGTAGGTTTGGAATTGTCAGCTCATATCTGATGTGCTGCAAGGAAGTCCTAGAATCCCTAGTGCTTTGCACCTCCCAGCCCTAATAACACTGTGTCCTCGACTAAAAGCAACTGAATGTCTCAGACCTGGGTACTTGGATGGGAAGTTTCCCTCCCTGGTATTTACATCAGATATCCATGAAACCTACAGAAATCCATTGAGGGTGAAGTGCAGCAACATCCCACTCTAATAGCTCATTAAAGATTCTTTTCCTCCTGTTGGCATTCTTTGCCCCTCAGAATGACCTTAAGGAGTGCCAGCACAGCAGCTGCAGGCTTGACCATTCCTGGCTCTCTGCCAACTAACCATCAGAAATCCTTCACTTTTGATCTACTGTTTAGGAACCCAGATAAGCAGCATAGGCCCATTGCTTCAGATGATCACAGCTACTGAACCCCTTTACTAGAAGGTCAAATTCTAGCCTCACCTCCTCCTTGGAAAACCAGGGATCTCTCTGCCAGTCAATGTGCTCAGTCTTGCCAACATGTCGATTGGTGAACCTTATAAGCACTTAATGGATGCCTCAAGGGCAAATGGCATTGCCACAACACTGGTGAATTCACAGAAGATGTCAAGGGCTCTCCAGGATACAGTGACATTTCCAGAGAAGAGACTGTTGGGGTCACTGCCAGTGGCTATCACCTATCAGATAACAAATGCTTCTCCAATTCACCAAAAGCCAAGCTACCTTTTCTAGGAGCCTTCCCTGAGACACAGGGGAAGGCCTTCAGCACCTCCTCCTTCCAATCCAGAGATCTCTCTGATTCATTAGAATCTAGTTCATTCTAATTCACTAGTTCATCATGTGTGGAGGGNAAGTCTCACTTTCCAAACACTGCTCAGGAATGGCTCTTCTCATCCTTAAGCTCGCTTACCAATAAGATGAGAAATAAACCATGGTAAGAAATTAGCTCAGGATGATGGAGAAGGAGGATCAGTTCCATAAGGTGAACAAGCACATCAGAGAAGATCCACAGGGCTGTTAACAATATATGCTGGTGGGGGAGGATTGTGCAAATCCTGTTAGAACAATGATAACTGACATAGGTAACAATGAAAGCTTCAGCAGAATACATTCCAGCCATCATGATGTTAACAAAGGTGTTATCAACTACTCATAGGTATGACTGAAAATACCTAAGGACTGAGCATCCTCAGATGAGCCCTCAGACACCAAGAACAAATACTTACAGGAAGAGTGATGTCCCAGTCCAGCACTAAAGTTAGAGAAGAATGACTGGCTAGTGAGAGGGCAGGAACTCAGAAACCTTAGGGGTAACTGACATGGAGCAATACTTGGTGGCTCCTGTCCTGCTAGTGATTGTTATTTAAAATGTGAGAACCTCTAGCTTTCGCCAGGGGACTTTACTCTCCCTGTTATTCATGACACACACCAAAAGAAATCCAGTATGGATGAAGTACAGTGCTGGTCTGAAACCTCTTTAGTCCCTCTGTGCTTCCTTCCCACTTAGAGTGAAAGCAGAGGGCCCTCAGCAGAGCAGCTGCAGCCTTGACCATCCCTGGCTCTCTGCCAAACTAACTATCAGAAATCCTCGACTCTGGGTCTGGTCTTGAAGAACTCAGAGGACAAGGACAGGCCCATTGCTTCTCAGAAACTCTCACCTCCTGAGCCCCACTCCTGAAAGGATCAGCTGAAGCCTTCCTCCTTCAGGAAGTTCCCCATCCTTTGCCCAGGACTCACTGTGCTTTCCGCAGAACCATGTATTTCTTGATGTGTGACATGGGGACTGAAGGCCATCTTCCTTCTGCTTCCCTCTGGTCCCTATGCTCTCCATCCTGTCTCCCAAGAAGCCTATTCAGTCTAGTCAGCATGTCTGTAGCTGAAACACTAGATACTGAACAAATGCCCCAAGGACATTTGGTGTTACCATAACACTGGTGACATCACAGAGAATGCCAGGGCTCTCCAGGATACAGTAGAATGTCCTTGCGCTGATGTCACATGGTACAGCTATTACATCCCTGCTGCATACTTCATCCAAAAGTGACTTGAAACCAAGGTGCCATTTCCAAGAGCCTCTGGGGTCACAATGGAAGCCTTTAGGTATATCCTCCTTCCAAAGCAGAAATCTAGCCCTCTGCTTCATTAGAAACTTCATCTATGTGAAGTTGAAAGCTCACTTTCCATGCCCTGTCCAGGTTTGGCTTTTCCTTTCCTTAAGATCCATAATCAATAAGATGAGAAATAAAAGATGCTTAGAAATGAAGTCAGGATAATGGGGAGTAGTAGGGATGAGACCTCTGAAGTGAACAATCACCCAGGGAAGATCCTCAGACTTTTAGAGATTGGTAGGTTCAAAAAAAATTCACATAGGTAGTTATGAAGATTTCCCCCAGAGTGTCAGTAGAGCTCACTCAAGCTATGAGGTTGTTAGTGAAGATGTGACTAGCACCGGACAGGTCTGGTTGGAGCCACTGAGCCCAGGTGAGCCCTCAGGTATTGAAAGCAAACAATTCATAGAAAGAGTATGATGACCAAAATCTTTAATCAATAGACTTGGGTGAAGAACTCAGAATTATTCTTTCAGCATCTGTAGCCCTTTGAATCTGGACCATTCTAGGACTTCTGGTTCCCAGAAATAGCCCTTAAATTTAGTTCCATTCCAGTTATCTCTTTAGGCTGACATGTGAGATGAGGTAAAACAAATACTGGTCACCCAGGCAGCCCTGGCATTCTAGTCCCCCAAGAATCTTTCTAAATAAATGCTCCAGGGTTTGTGTGGAACTCTAGGAAAGGAACAAGGAATCCTGGATACAGCACATGATACAGAAAAGTTGTGACAAAACAGGTTGAGTTCTAGCAGGGTGATACAGATTATTGTAATGGAGAGGCAAGAGTTTCTGGTCCAGAAATATGCAACAGGCTAGATATTCTGAAGATAAAATTTAAACCACTTTTTTTTCAGAGCTGAGGACTAAGCCCAAAGCCTTGTGCTTGCTAGACAAGTACTCTATCACTGAGCTAAATTCCCACCCCCCAATATTTAAGGACATATTTTAGAGAAAAGTCAGAGGGAAATGGAACATTTAAGACTACCAGTGTCTGGTGCCATCCCATAGACTTTCCTAGAATGTGTTGGACTGATCGTGTTTGTCTTTGGGGGATGTTATTTTTATAAAGACAACAAACTTAGTAGGGAGGTTCCTAGCATTGAGCTCACCAGCAGAAGGATACCCCATTCAATGACTAGTCTGGAATCCTTTAAGGAAAGAGGAGATGCAGCAAGTTGATGAAATGAAATGTAGAAGTGCCTGCAGTTGAAAGGTCAGGATGAGATGGTTTACTCCAGAATGTTAATCAAGAGAATTCAGAATAAGGAAAATTAAATAGAGGAGAAACTCTGACCATATGTGAGAAAAGTCTTTATTTGTTAATGCTTTGATGATTGGCATTACACATCATCCTGGAAGTTTAAAAAATAATACAATGGGGATCCTTCTTTGAGAAATCATGTCCGCATTTGATATGCTATTGTATATTAAGTTAAAGTCTCTGAAATCTTGTAAGAAAAAAGGAACATCATGGACCATGTTTCTGGAAAAAGAAATAGAAAAGAATTACTGAAGCAGATTTTGGTTGGAAATATGTTAAACATATATATGTACCCATATATGCATACACATGCAAAATTATGAGAAACAAAATCAGTAAAACAATCCAGACAGGGTCTAATAATGTCTGAATGTTGATAGGCACAATTATCTTGATGGCTACACTAGCCACTTAATTCTAAATTCAGGCAGTCAATAAGGATGATGCTGTTCTGATGAGGATGCTCCTCAGGGCTCCCTTTCTACCCTTATTCATCAAGCTGTAGATGACAGTGTTCAGCATTGGAGTGGACACACTCTTTATATCACCAAATCTACTGTAGTTCTGTCTGTTAATGTAGAGAGGAACTGAAGTAAACTGAAAGTCACGTCCCAAATATCAGGCTGACCAGCTTTCAAGCACCAAATGCAATCATGGTTATCTGAAATATCAAGAGTATGAATATAGCTTCTGTTCAGCTTCCAATGATCTTTTGTCACATTCAGCTTCTGGCTCTGCGCTTCAGAAATTCTGTAGATAGAAGAAATTGCCTCAAGCATTTTCAAGTATAAAAAGCAGCAGTCAGAATCATGATACAGTACAGCCCTGATTCATTTAATTATAACTCATGTGGGAATATAATCAGTCAAATTAAGAACATTAACGTTTTCTGCAGAATTCTTGTCAACACTTAATTATATTTTATGTCAAGTTTGATATCTTTGAAATTCTTGTAACATTACAAAGCTGGAAACAACAGGATCTTCTGGGCATGACAGAACTACTGCACTCATGAACTCAATGTCAAGCTGTCAAAATTCTAGTATGGAACTGAAAGGGGCTCACTGGCCCACACACCTGAGAAGCTGGTGGCAGTTGATGGCTTTTGGAAGAGGAAGAGTCAGTTTACTTTAGGGTACTGATGCCAGGTAGTTTGAGCAAACTTAGTGATGGTTCTAACACATAAGCATATGGCATGCAGTGTTGCCCTAGGTAGATGATTTAAAACAAAACTAAAGGCACAGGGTTAGTGATGTTGGGATTAGCAGAGTGGAGCAGGGACCATTTGACAGGAATGAGGGTAATATGATCAAAATACACTGTATGCATGGATGAAATTCTCAGAGAATTTTTAAACTGCATTATTTAAAAGTTTGCAGTTCAATAGCATTAAAAATCTGATACAAACTTTTATCTTTTGAAAGAAAGGTGTGAGAAAGTCATTGTCGCTGCAATTCAGATTTTTGACATTAGACTAGAAGATTTTTTTTTGCAGACCCAGATGGTGGGCCTGGCTCAGTTCATTCATTTATGCTTTTAACTATCTTCTTTTTTCCTTCGTTAGGAAGAATTACATAATGCTTGTGATTCTTATTGAGCATTTTCACAGATGTTTACATCATCTTCAGGAAAAGGTAATCTTAAGTGACATTTCCTTTTCTTCCTTTTGGTGAGTAAATATTTTATTGTGACGTATTCCAGAACTGACTGAAACATGAACAATTGAGAAGTCATGTGACTCAGTTACTTAAGTTTTTTGTTTTATTTTGTTTGGTTTGGTTTGGTTTTTTGAGACAAGGATTCTTTGTGTAACTTTAGAGCCTATCCTGGAACTTGCTCTGCAGACCAGACTGGCCTCGAATCAGTTACTTAATTTTAAGAAGAGTTCATTATTGTTTCTTTATTCCCTGCAGGCTCTGTAATTATTTTGGATACCTCCTGTCTTAGTTAGGGTTTCTATTGCTGTGAAGAGACACCATAAACCACAGCAACTCTTATAAAGGAAAACCTTTAGAAAACCTTTATCCTGGTGTGGCTTACAGTTTCAGAGGTTTAGTCCATTGTCATCCTGGCAGGACATGGAGGCACGCAGGCAGACATGGTGCTGGAGAAGGAGCTGAGAGAAGAGGAGCTACATCTTGCTCCCACAGGCAACAAAACGTGCTCTGAAACACTAGGAGTGACTTGACCATAAGAGGCCTCAAAACCCTCCCCCACAGTGACATAAGACCTCCAACAAGGCCACACTTACTCCAACAAAGCCATACCTTCTAATAATGCCACTCCATATGAGCTTATGAGGGCCTNTTACATTCAAATTACCACTCCTCCAAGATATCCTTCGAAGGTAGAATAAAACAGTTTTTTTGTTGGCTCTAATAGAAGACCTTTTTGAAGAGGAGAGCACTTTTTTTTAAATAAAGGAGAGCATTATTTGGTTGACAAATAAGAGTTTTGGAAGAAAAGTAGTAAATGCAAGAGTAAAAATACTCTTTACTTCTACCCATCTTTGGTCCTTTGTTGGGGACTCCACAACAAAACAGAGATCAAGAGGAGAAAGGGCATGAAGACTTAGCTAATACAAACTTTGACAACACCANAGCCTTCCTAAGGAATGGAAGCCCTCAACAAGTGCTGAGACCTGAGATTTTGTACCAGAGTTGATAGAAAGTGGAATGTTATAGTGTGTGTGACAAAATAAAACCAAGCAGGTGAATGGCAAATAGTGAGGGCTTTTGACTCATGTACCCTGTGTGTGCCTTCATCAGTCTTTAGCTATGAGGATGCTCTTTTCTTTTCTCCATGGAGGGACATGTGGTGCTTCTGACCTGATTCAGGAAATGGTCAGGAAGTTCTTTCTATGTTTTAAGAGCAGCTTCAAGGGAAGAGCAGAGTCCTTCCTCACATTCATTCTTCTGCTCAGAATACTTCCCTGGACTAGTCACCATGTTCTGAGATGGCATATTCTGAGCACCATCAAATATGAAATAAAGCCAATGATCTGGGTATAATTTCTGAATGAGTTGCATTTATATATGTCCTGAAACACAACATTTAGGGCAATTATGAATTTAAAACTTAACCTTAGTGTATCGTGTTCTGTGCACATCATTTTGCATCATCTTTTCAGCAATTCTTGTTTTAAAAGGATCTAGAGACTGACTGAAATATATGTTAACTCATCTAATTGGAATGTTTTTCACTAAGTCTTTGAGACTTTAGAAGGTTAACTTCTGAAGTACCTTGGAAATTTTATTTTGACATTTATAATGTTATATTTAGATATGTGTGAATACTTCTATAACTGATTAAATGCTAAAACCTGGACTGTCCACAGGGACATGCACAGCACTAGTAACCAATAATTTTACAATGGAAAAATACATGAGGAACACAAGACAGATTCTCAGAGGCACAGTGCCAAGAAGGAACATGCCATTTCGTTAACTCACCCTGGAATCTTGCTTGGTGCTTTTCAATATTCAGTGGCAGTTTCCATTATGAACTCACTTACCTACATGACAGTGTAACTTCACTTTCTCCTTTTCCCATGTATTACTTTGGGCAAGCAGTTTCTTCAAGCTAAACAGATAACAGTCCTTCCATCAAGAATTCTTACCCCCAGGGTTAGCTTTAAATAAGACCATCAATCATTTGAAACAAATGTCTGCACAAATCGTTCACAGTGCACTTTAATGTACAATATTCTCTAAATTTCAGAACCAAAAAAACCTCTCTAAGGCAAATCCTCCAGTTGATCATGAAAAGTACCAGGGAAGGGACTGAGATGGCTAGGTAGGTGGAAGGAGAGGATTTCCTCCTCTCAATTTGTTCCTTGGTCTCTACATGAACAGAATTACAGAATGGTATGGTATTTATTACATATTATCTACTTATCTATCTATCTATCTATCTATCTATCTATCTATCATCTATCTATCATCTATCTTTGCCTTCTCTCTAAATAAATAAATACTGCTTTCTAAAATACCCATCAGTAGATTGCCATACATTCATCATATGAAAGAATAAACAAATAGTGATTAAAATAATGGAAATATCACCTTTGCTAGGAGATAATAGTTTTTAACCATAGCCAAAAGAGTATCTGACCCTTAACTTTGAGGATATAAAAGTCTCAATCCTGCCCTCATAAAAGGTGTGAATTTCTCCTTTGTTTTAAAGGATCTATCTTTTAATTTTCTCAGGTACAACTGTTACTTTGGTAGAACTTTTAACCTTGTGCCAGTGGTTCAAATCAGCTCTGTCTGTGTGAAGAAGATAAAACTATGGTGTGAGGCTAGTAGTTGTATTCATGTCATAAAAATGTTGACAATTTAACTTAGATGGAAAATCACTCTAAGGAAAGGCTCAAAATTGTGTTGTAAATAGAGCAGGACGAGGGAACTAATGTGAGAAAAGTGGCAAATTTTCATATCCCTTTCCTCCTGGTTTGTTTGTCTTCTGTTTCTGGAGAAATAAGAGTTGTATTGTCTTATTGGGTAGAAGAGTTTCCTAATGCTTATGTCACTCCTATCAAGCTTGGTAGGCACTCCTGCAAACCTAGAACTATAGAAGCAAAGGAGGAAGTATCATGAGTTGATGGAACCCCTGCCTGTACCCCATTACTCCATTTTCTCAGCACAAGAGATGATTATATACACATGTTCATTGGTCAATTCCAAGACCTGCTAAGCATGTGTCAGTTAGTGGCGTCAGCTAAAAGAGATGTTTGCATCACAATACTTTAACTACTTAGTAAGGAAGTAGCATTCCCTCTTCATAGTGCAATTTGTGTTCCCTATAACCTCACAGGGCTAATTTTGAAGTTTCCTATCTGGGATCATCCACCTGATGAGTACTGTGATGATGATTCTCTTTATTGGAAGGTAATGTCAGGATTCTAAAAGAGAGAGTAAAAAGGAGAGTGGCTCTATGAAAGTTCAGATGGCCAAGGACCCATTTGCTCTAACAGGCCAAAATCATAGGTAGGCAAGGAGAAGCTCTTCAAATGCTGTTCTTTGGCAACTTCTGCTGTTTTAGCTGTTGGGGAGCATCAGCAGTGACAGTGACTAGGCAAGGACAATGACAAGTGTTTTCTTCAAGTGTTACATTTCTTATGAGACCTAATGGATCAGGAACTTTATGGGATTTATCACACACATGTGTCCATGCCCAGTGTTACTGATCTCATCCTGGGCTCTGAGACTCTTGTTCTAAGAAACTTGATCATGCATTTGATACCCAGGGCCTTTAGGTCCCCTTCTCTGGCTGCTCATAGACTTTTCTTTTTCTTTACTCTTACCTCTGTTTTTTGGTCATTTCTTTCTATTTCTGATGGCCACCACCTTCTTCTGCCTTTGCTGTTGAAGGATTCAAGATTTTCTGCAGCTGAGACCCTCTCTCAACCCTGTTACTGCCATTTTGGGAGTAATACCCAGAATGGATTCACAGAGTCCACACAGAAGTGTCTCTGTGAGAAACATGACCTCCTTCTGGACATCACTACTTCTTGAGTGTATTGAACAGACTGCCTGATAGTGCTGAACACAATCAAAGCAGAAGAATATAAAATATACTTCTGTTCCACCTGTTAAGATAGAAAACCAAATCTGAACTTAGGTTAATGTACAGGAATCCCTGGGATACTTGTGGAAGTGAGGGATTGCTTCCCTGTCACTCTGAGAGTCTGAATTGGGAACTCTCACATAACATAATTGGGAATCCACATAACAGTCCATATGAAAATAGAAGGATTAAGTAGGTTAAGTCCATAGTACAGAAATTCTTTCCTATGAATATACTTTCTCCTCCATCTATTAAAGACACATCAAAAGCCATGCAATCCATGATGGTTCATGCCTTAAATATCCAGGACTCAGGAGGCACAGGCCGGTAGATCTCTGTGAGTTCAAATCAGCCTAGTCTACATAATGAATTTTAAGATAGTCTTGGCAGTACAGTGAGATCCTGTCTCAAAAGACAAAACACAAACAATAAAAGGAAGTTACCTAAAAAGGTGGGGCATGGCGATGCAAACGTGTAATCCCAACACAATGGATACAGAGGCATTTGATGTCTGTAGACCAGCACAGTCTATATGATGAGTTCTAGGACAGCCAGGACTACATACAGAGACCCTGTCTCAAACGTCATCAACAAGAATGTTATAAGAAACTGCATAACACATGAACCTACACATGAGAATAGTTTGTGAATGTGTAGGTAAGGATCTAATATCCAGGACACTTAAAAAGTCTCTTCATTTTCATTTTATGTGTATGGATGTTTTGNCTGAACACATCATTGCACTGCCCAAAGAGGTTGGAAGAGGGCAAAGTATCTTCCAGAACTGGAGTTACAGAGGACTGTGAGCTACCTTTTGGGTGAGTGGACTACAACCAGGTACTCTGCAAGAGCAATCATACAGTGAAAATTTTATTAATGTATCTAAAGTAGTGTGTCCCAGAGTTACATCTTTCATACTTTGAATTACAGCTTGCAGAATATTCCCAGGTCAGTATTTGTTGCTCTGTACATTCAGCAGAGGTTATCATTTCTAATGGGAGCAGTGCATTCATTAACCACCTGATAAATTAACATGTGCACTTTATGCACACGCACTTTCCAGGTCTTCTGATTCCTCCCTATNTGGAAAGATGCTGATGTTTATGTAACGTCCTTAATACAAGACTAATGTTTTTATTTTAAATATTGTGAGCCGGGAGGTGGTGGCGCACGCCTTTAATCCCAGCACTCAGGAGGCAGAGGCAGGCGGATCTCTGTGAGTTCGAGTCCAGCCTGGGCTACCAAGTGAGTTCCAGGAAAGGCGCAAAGCTACACAGAGAAACCCTGTCTCGAAAAACCAAAAAAAAATATTGTGTTAATTTAGTTTTATATTCATATTTTTATTTTCAGTTCTTTGAGACAATTCTGTTCCTGGAAGTATGTCCAAAGTTCAGCTCAAGGTAAGGGCTGCAAGCATCAGGTATGAAGAATTTGCACAAACATAATGGTAAATAGTCATAGATCCTTTAAGGACCCACCTGTTGGGATGTCTGTAAGTGAGAGCGCTGAAAGCTTTTTAGAAAATAAAAGTGAAGGTAACATAAAGGGCTGTAGTAACATGTAGGGCATGTAGGGCACATCACTCAATAATGTTAAAGCAAAGGGATAATGACCACATTAGCTCATTCTCTGATGATTTATCCAAACTACCAACAGTGTGTACTATGTAAAGAAAGGAAAATTTAAGCAATAGAAGACACAAGTTGCATTTTACTAACAGTATATACTTAGAGGAAGACTCTGTGGGAGTCAGAGAGATCAGAAGTTAATGTGTTTTGGGTACATGAGTTTTCTTTTCCAGGCAAATGTCTAAGCAGAGATAATACATTTACTTACCTCACAATATTAAGGGCTTTAAGAGGCAGTGGACAAGAAGAGAGCCTGGTACCTTCCTGCCAGCTTTGGGTATCCTGGGAAGATATCAAAGAATATGGCTTGCTTAGGCTGGTGACCATGTTCTGGCCTTGCATGTCATTTCCAGAAACAACAAGGTTCTAGAGTGACCAGGCAAATAGCATAGACCTCTCCATCCACATGAGTTTTTGTGAACTGTGCCAATTTTGTCTTGGCTTCTGAGGTCAGACTTGAGGGTTATGAAGCTAAGCTGTATCCTGTGCATCTCTGAATAAGCTTGAGGAGACTGCCCCTGGTTACCTGAAGGATGTAAAGGGAAAAACAAAAGCTAGCTGACCAGTGAGATTCCCTTTCCTGCAGAGTGATGGATTAGGGTTGTCATCCAGAGATTGGGAATTTTGAGATGGGAATTTTGAGAATCGGCTAGGCAAAGTCTTATCTCTCAGTTCATTTTCTGAACACCTTCCATGTGCCAGGGTGGGCTGAGAGAAAGCATTGTGGAGGGCAGGCGCTGTCCCTGTCAGCTGAATCTCAGGGCATTGAAAGACAATGAAGCCTCTTGGTATGGGACATCAGTGAGACAAGATATATACAGATGGTTTTGTGTATATTTGGCTAGGATGGATAAGCTTATTTCCTGGGCTGGGGAAGTGTGTTCATGGAAGTGTGATGTCTCACAATTAATTATTGAAAAGGCCAAGCTGTCCGAAGTCCCAAGGATACAGCTGACTCTAGGCCTCTTTCTTAGTTGCTGGAATGTACATGCAATCCTTTATGCCTTGCTTTCTAGATCCTTTCACATCTCAGATTCATTTGCAAAGTCATATTCTCTCACATTTTCTCTCTCTGTGTGTATGTCACTTCTCTCTTCTTCTTCTTTACTCCAACATTGCTCTCTCTGTATGTTCATGAAAATTTTCTTATGAGTTTTGNCACATGGTTTATTCTTAAATTCCAATAGGTTCTCAACTTGTTGGTCTCTACAAGACCCTATTTAGAAATAAAGTTGATAATCACATTACAGGATTAGGGCTTCAATGTCAGAAATGACACAGATCACCTGACAAAGCTCATCAGCCCTAGGTTCCAAGGAACATGCTTTGGTGGAGAAAGTCCAGAGATCTGGAGAACATGCGTTCCAGGCTGACAGTGGGTTGTGTGGCTCCTCTTTACAGGGACTGTCAGAAGTAGAAAGGTGAGGTTAGGCTATAACAAAGCTCTTTGACTCAACAACCATGAGCCAGCCTCTCCCCTTGCCTGACGTTCTCATGATCTCCTAATGGGTATTGTACCCAAAACTATCAGTACCAGCCAGGTGGATTGTAACAGGTGGCTCCAGATCAAGGAATTTTACTTNTGTTTGCTGGTTGAAACACCATAGCAGTGATATACATCATGTTCTACCCCATTATTATGTGCCTGGTGTGTGTGTGTGTGTGTGTGTGTGTGTGTGTGTGTGTGTGCTGTCTCTTATACACATCTAGATGTGTTGTATGTGTGTGTGTGTATGCGTGTGTGTGCACATGTGCATGTGTGTTTCCCACTCACGGTGCTTCTACATAACCCAGACTGACCTCTGACTTGCCATTGCTCTTTCCTCAGTCTATTGATTCAAGATTTGGACCATCATACCCCTTCTAGGACTGTTTGTTCTAAATATCTTTGTGCTCAGGTGGCTCCAGCCAGACCTGTAAAGAGCTAATCACATCTTCACTCATAACCTCATAGCTTGAGTGAGCTCTGCTGACACTCTGGGGGAAGTTTTTGACACTACGTATGTGACTTCTCTTTGTTTTGAACCCACCCATTTCTAAAAATCTGAGGATCTTTCCCCAATGATGTTTACCTCAGAGGACTCATCACTCCTACTCCCCATCATCCTGACCTAATTTCTCAGCATCATTTATTTCTCATCNTACTGAGTATGGATCTGAAGCAGGGGAAGAGCCATTCCTGTGCAGTGTTTTGAAAGTGAGCCTTCAACTAACTCCCCATAGATAGTTTCTAATGAAGCAGAAAGCTAGATCTCTGGCTTTGGAAGGAGGATATGCTAAAGAGGTTCCTGTGTGACCCCCAGAGAGGCTTCTGAAATGACACGTTGGTTTCAGGTCATCTTGGAGTGAAGTAGTTAGCAGGGAGGTAAAGGCTGTACTGTGGACATCAGCAGACCCCCCTCCCTAGACATTCTGTTGTATCCTGGAGAGCCCTGGCATTCTCTGTGATGTCACGAGTGTTGTAGTAACACCAACTGCCCTTTGGGCATCTGTTCATTGCCTATAGGTTTCTCCCTAGTCATGTTGGCAAGACTGAGCAGGCTCCTTGGGAGACAGAAGGGAGACATAATGAGACTAGAGAGAGGCAGAAGGAAGCTGGCCTTTGGTCTCAGTGTCACACATCAAGAAACAAATGGTTCTGGAAAAAGCACAGTGAGTCCTGAGCAGAGGATGGGGAAGCTTCCTGAAGGAGGAAGGCTTCAGCTGGGTTTTTCATAGGGATCTTAGAGTTTCTTGGACATAATGGACCTATCATGCTCTTCTGAGTTCCTAAATAGCAGACCTGGAGTTGAGGATTTCTGATGGTTAGTTTGGCAGAGAGCCAGGAATGGTCAAGCCTGCAGCTGCTGTGCTAGGGGCCCTCTGCTTTCACTCTGAGTGGGAAGGAAGCACAGAGGGACTAATGAGGTTTCAGTTACAACACTGCACTTCACCCACACTGGACTTTGTTTGATTGTGTGACACTAATAACAGGGAAGGAGTAAAGTCCCCTGGACAAAGCCACAGGTTCTCCACATTTTACTTTACAGCCACTTGCAGGGTAGGAGCCACCAAGTATTACTGTGTGTCATTGACCCCCTAAGGTTTCTGAGTTCTCGCTGTCTCCATAGCCATCTTTCCTCTAACTCAAGTGCAGGAATGGACCGTCACTCTTCCTGCAAGTGTTTGTTCTTGGTGTCTGAGGGCTCACCTGTGCATGCCCTGTCCTTAGGTATCTCCAGCCTGGCCTGTCACTAGATGATCACACCTTGGCTAACATTATGATAGATGGAATNTGTTCTACTGAAGTTTTGGGAAAATTTTCATCATTACTTATGTGACTTATTTTTGGTCTGACAGGACACTCATAATCCCGGACCATCTACCCACAGTGAAACAGCCCTGTGGATCTTTCCTGATATGCTCATTCACTTCATGGAACTGATCTTCCTTCCCCATCATCCTGAGCTAATTTCTTAGTATCCTTTACTTCTCATCTTATTGATTAGAGATCCTAAGGAGGGAAAGAGCCATTCCTAGAGAGTATTTGGAAAGTGAGTCTTCACCTCCACAGGCTGAACTAGTGAAAAGTCTCAAATGAATCAGAGAGATCTGGACTAGAAGGAGGAGGTGCTGAAGAGCTTCCCCTGTGTCTCAGGGAAGGCAGGTTGGCTTTTGGTGAATTGAGGAAGAGACAGTTATCAAATAAGTGATGACAGTTGGCAGTGACCCTAACAGTCCCTCCTCTCGACATTCTATTGTATCCTGGAGAGTCTTTGACATCTTCTATGTAATAACCAGTGTTGTGGTAACATCTACTGTCCTTGGGGCATTCATTAAGTTCTTATAGGGTTCACCAGAAGACAAATTGGCAAGATTGAGCACACTGATTGGCAGAGAGATCTGACTTTCTAAGGAAGGGGTAGGACTTGAGCTGGACCTTCCAGAAATGGGGTTCAGTAGCTGGGGGGTCTTTGGAAGGGATGGGTCTATGCTGCTTCTCTGGGTTCCTAAAGTGCAGACTCAGAGTCAAGGATTTCTGATGGTTACTTGGCAGAGAGCCAAGAGTTGTCAAGGCTGCAGCTGCTGTTTTGGAAGTTCCTTAATTTCATTTTGAGTGGCAAAGGCCAGCAGGAGGCACAGACTAAGAGGTGTCAGGGTAGGGTGTTCCTTCAGTTCATTGTCAGTGGATTCCTTTAGGTTCCATGGGTATCTGATGTGAATACCAAGGAGGGGAACTTTTCATCCATGCACCAAGGTCTTAGACATTCAGTTGCTTTTAGTCCTGGACACAGGTGAAAAGGGATTGGTGGTGCAATGCACTAGGGACTCCAGGACTTTCATGCATCACAACAGATAAGAGCTGACATTTCCAAAGCAGCATGGTTGGATAGCATATGCCTTCCAGGGACAGTGGGGCTGGAGTAGGGGCTAATGCACATATCTAGCCATAGTGATTGGGGACAGAGACATGGCATATGAGCCCCAACCTGAAGATAACTGTCCTGCTCTCTGGGGTCTTCCCTAAGTTCCATGCATTCCCTCTTACTCAGACCTCTTCTTGGGACTCTACATGATCTCTCCTGGCCCTGTGCAGTGCAACTGTACAAATTCACTTATGTTTGCCTACAGGGACTGCTGGAAAGGCATCAACTCCAACCTCCATCACTGAGCAGGAGCAGCAGATGAACAAGGTGGATGAACTGACCCTTCAGCTTCAGATGATGACCAATGAGAGGAATGAACTTCATGGAATCCTGGCTAATTATACCAACAATGATTTGAACAACAGGTAGTCATTATGTCCAGTTGTTCTCTGGTGACTGTCTTAACCTACTTACTCACCCTCAGCATTCCTCAGGTCACTGGAGGCTGCATCTCCAGGGTGTCTTCATGTCCAAACTAATTTTTCTGAGTGCATCTGAGAGGCAGATCATCTGAGAGGCAGAACAGAAGCTCGGGTATGAGTGAGATGGGTATGCAGGCTGTTGTGCTTCCTCCAAATGAAAGCAGAGCCTATGGCCTGAATCACAGTCTGGGGATACAGGCAGTAGTAGTGTGTGAGCTCTTAACATGCATTTCAAAAGCTTTGACAGGTATTGGTTTGTGGGAGATGGCTGTGTGCTGTGAGCTTATGGTGAGACTTTGTTCTGACGAACAGGTGCTTGGGTGCTGGTTGATTTTGGCAGCAGCTGCAGGGGCCTGGTTCCACTTGGTCCACCTCAGTGTGTGACTTGAAGGCTGAACTTCATCATTGCTCTTCTCTGATCTTGTTCCTTATATTCTGAGACAATTTCACCTCCCTACATTTACTTGGCATCCTCAGTGTGTGTGTGTGTGTGTGTGTGTGTGTGTCCCCGGATCCTGGCAGTTGAGTGTCTGTGGCAGGGCATGTGGTTTTTCTTGTGTCACAGTTTCCAGGTGATGTCAGTACTAAGGTCAGAGAACTGCACTATGAGCAGCAATGTTCTTGGCCTGTGTGCTCACCTTGGCGGCCCATTGGAATCCATTGGAGACTTATAAATCTATCCTTAAGTTGGGTCTCCTCCATGAACATACTGATTATGTGCTCTGGGCATCCATGTAGCAATAGGAACCTGAGATCAAAAATCCCAATTCTGAAAACAGGAGCAACATTATCATAGATTTCTGGTGGGCTCAGACTTGTGACACAGACTCCTGAGGACTTCTCAGAGAGCAAGTCTATTCCTCCAGGCCCAGTGATGGCACTCATGCAGGCCTGGCTCACTCTATTTGCACTCCCTGACTGCTGGTCTGGGGCCAGGACAGCAAGTTTAACAAGCACCACATTGTCCTAGTTCATATGTACCAGAATGTGACATCCACTGTGCTGGGGTAGTTCAGGGCACAGCCTGAATTCATATGATCATTGAGTCCTGCGTTCATGGTGTTCTTTGCTCCTGGGCCATGCCTGACCACAGGCTGAACTTTGAGCTGGAGATGCTGAATATGGAGCATAAAAAAGTGATGTTGGACCTGGAGAAATTCCCCAAAGAGATTAGTGAAGTCTTGTACAAGTGCAAGTTGTTGACTGAGGAAACTGTCTCCTGCAGTTGAGTAACTGACTTTACTGGGACTCCATTACTTGAGAGTGACTGCTTTTACCATGTTTTTGTCTTTGAACCAAAGTGAGGCCTTTTGTTCTAGCCTGTGTGCCCCATAGCAAGCAGCCTGCCTTGTGCTCTTGACTTGGGCCTCTTGGACCAGTTTTACTAAGAGTGAAGTGTCTATGAACCACTCCCAGAATTGTCTTACCAGCCTCAGGAGCCACTAGATAGAAAAACTATTTGCATCATGAAGGGGTGTCAAGCATCTGTGGGTCTCTGGGCTTCTGGCAGTGGCTTACAAAGCTGGTTCCCATGGGACCTATAGATGGCATATTCCCATTGGGTCTTCTGCCCTCCATCAAGAATGTTTACCTTCTACCCCTCTACCTGCTGATGTTTTCCCAATACCATGAATAATCAAGCACATGTAGGGGGAGGCAGACCCTACTCTCAGAAGTACATGGATCCGTGTTAGTTTCAGGGTTTTTAGAAGTAGTCTGAGTCCTTCTGGAATTTGGCTCTTCTCTGGCTTTTGCCAGCCACTAGGTTATGCTGGAATGGCTACTGTGGGCTCTAGTCTGGGGCTGTCTGGAGACATGGCACCTTGCATGGATGGTGTGGGAATGGCAGATGGAGACTGGATGGGGCTCACCATGTTTTTTGTGATGGTTCAGCATCCTCCACAGCCAGCTCCTGAGTGAGTGGGCTCAGCTGAAGGAAAAAGTGAGCATCTTGAGAGAGGAGAATCGAAAGCTTCTGGGGGAGCAGATTTTACTGCAAGAGTCCTGTGAGGAGGTGAAGAGGCTCTGTGAGGAGGCCGATGAGAAGATCTATGACCTCTGGACCAAGCAGAAGCAGGTAGGCTGCGGCAGTGTGGGCAGGCTGCCCACCATCTTTAATCATACACACACACACACACATGCACATACACACACACTCATGTGACCACCATCCACCCACTTATCCAGCTGCTCACCAAGGCCTCATCCAATTGTTGATTTCTGTGGTCATTCATAAGTCTTTCGGGAGAGTTAGCATCTTGTGAGATCACAGGCTGCAAACAGCTTTGGAGGAGCAGTGCCCTGTGTAAATGCCAAAGGAGTGGTTCTCATTGTCACCCTTTTTTATCTTCTCTCATATGTTACATCTCAACATCAATTCTCCCTCCCTCCCCTCCTCAGAGTCCTTCACTCCTAGATCCCTCCTACCTCAGATCCACTCCTCCTTAATTTCCCTTCAGAAAATAGCAGGCCTAACATGTTTTTATATAATTATTAAGATGACATTGAACTCCGGGCTTTGCTAATGCTTGTTAAGCATTCTAACAATGAGCTATATCCCCAGATCTTTTTAAAATCTTTAGGTATGGTTACATCAAGTTGTACAGATTAGTTTTGAACTCACAGTGTAGTTCACAGTAGCCTCTAAAGTTCAGTCCTTCTGTCTCAGCCTAAATAGCTAGGATTACGGGTGTGCACCACAAGCTCAAACCAAGTCTAATTACTTAAATTAAAACTGAAGTTTAAACCAAATGTCAAAGGTCAGTGGAATACAAATATCTGTTTTTAAGACATAGGTGTTAAATTATTAGTGATCTCAAAAACACCAGTGAAAATATAATTTAAGACACTTCATCATTAGTTAGACAGGTAGCTTTAAAAATAATAACATAAAGGTTGTTTTCATTCATTTAACCATTCAAGACTATTTGTTGGGAGTCACATAAATGCCAGGAAGTAAGCTATACCTAGAACAGATAAGATGTCTGTCCTGAAGGAACTGATGAAGTTATTACCTTTTTCCCATCTCATACACTACAGTAGCTTTTTCTGGGCAACCCTCCAGCTATTATTGTGTCTGAGACCTCCAATAGCAGAGGATTTTCCTGCAGGAGGCAGCATCTAAACCCTCCTATTGATCTGTCCATGAAATTCAGTCTTCACAGAAAAAACAATCTTACCTCTTGCCCATTATCCACAGCCTGCAACTCCCTGCTATATATAAAAATGATTATATGTCATCAAATCATANGGATTTCTGATCCTTGTTAATACTTTAGAGAGGGAAATTTTAAGCTCTCCCTTGGGTAGAGACTACATAGTTAATAACTATTTTAGAGTGTTGTTATAACTATTAAACAATTTATGCTTATTTTTTATTGAGTGACTATTTTATTTCTTTTTTATTGAAAATAGATTATTCTCTCATACAATAGATCCCCACCATAGTTTTCCCTCACTCCATTCCTCCCAGCTCCTGCAAACCTCCCCTATTTCCCCGATCCACTCCACCTTGGCTTCTTTTCAGAAAAGAGTAGGCCTCCAGGAGAAAACAGCCAAACATGACAAAACAAGAGAACACAAAACAAAAATAAGACAAAAGCCCTTATATAGAGACTGGACAAAGCAATCCAATAGGAGGAAATTCATCACAAGAGTAGGCAAAAGAGTCAGAGACACACCTACTCCTACTATTAGGAGTCCCACCAAAACACCAACATATATGCAGAGAAACTGGTGCAGACCCATGCAGGCCCCGTGTTTGCTGCAGTTCACAGTCTCTGTGAGCCCTGCTTAGTTGACTCAGTGGGCCATTTTCTCCTGGTGTCCTCCATCCCATCATTCCCTCTGACTCCTAAAATCTTTCCTCCCCTTCTTCTGAGGGATTCCCTGAGCATTGAGGGGCAGGACCTGATAGAGAGTTCCAATTTAGACTCTCACTTCCACACAGTGTCTGGCTGTGGGTCTCTGCATCCATCTGCTGCTAATGATGACTGGCATGCCACCAATCTATGAGTATAACAGAACATCATTAGGAATATTAGCAATCATTTCATTGATTTTTTTCTAGTTATATTTGGTTCTACCCTAGGTCTCTGTGCTATTTGTTCTCTGGTTCCTGGCCATCTAGGCAGTGTAGAGCATGAACTGCCTCTCCTTGCACGGGCTTCAAGTTAAACCAGATATTGTATGGCCACTCTCTCAAGTTCTGTGCCAACATTGCCCCAGCACATCTTGCAGGGAGGACAGACTGTACATCAAGTTTTTTGTGGCTGGGTTAATGTCCATGTTTCTCTTCCTGTAGCCTGCAGAGTATCTTTCCAGGCCAAACAGGCTAGAAAATAGGGATGAAAGCTCCATGCAGGCAACAGTTTGACCTCTCTAGGTTCAATGAGCTGTATGGATGTTGTCCACAACAATGGTACCCACTGTCAGTTTTCAGAGAGCAACACTCTGTCCTAGCATCAGCCTGGGTTGTTTAGGGATCTCCACAGAATCGCCTTTAGCCAACAATTCAACTGAATGCAATCCAGTCTCACCACTGGAAGCCTTGCCTGGAAGATGGTCAGTTCAGACTCTGTATGCTCCATTACTAGGAGTCCTCACTAGGATCACCCACATAGATTCCAGGAAGTTTTCTCTGCATTAGCTTTCCACAATACCCGCTACAAGCCCCCCAACTCCAGCTGTCTGTCNGCACACTCTCTCCTTCCATCCACTCCACATGATCTCTTCTAATCCTGCCCCTACCCACCCAAAGTCCCTCTGCAAAATATATTCTATTTTCCCTTCCCAGGGACATCCATGTGTTCCCTCTAGAGACCTCTCTTTACCTAACTTCTCTGGGTCTGTGGAATGTAGCTTGATTATCATTTACTTGACAATTAATATAAGTGAATACAAATCATAGTTGTCTTTCTGGGTCTGGGTTATCTCACACTGGATTTTTTTTTCTAGTTCCACCCATTTGCTTTCAATGGCAATTGGATGCCATTTTTTAAACAGCCAGGTAATACTCCCTTGTGTAAATGTACTATGTGTTCTTTATCCATTTGTCCATTGAGGGACACCTAGGTTGTTTCCAGTTTCAGGCTATTATGAATACAGCCACAGTGAACATATTTGAGCAAGTGTCCTTGTGGTAGGACAGAGCATCCTTTGGTTATATGTCCAAGAATGGTATACCTAGGTCTTGAGGTAGATCAGTTCCCAATTTTCTGAGGAAAGACCATATTGATTCCATAAAGGATATACAAGTTTGTATTCCAACCAGAGATGGAGGAGTGTTCCCCTTGCTACAAATCCTCACCAATATGAGCTGTCACTCGTGCCATTGATCTTATCCATTCTGACAGGTGTTAGATGGAATCTCAAAGTAGTTTTGATTCGAAATTCCCTGATAGCTAAGGATGTAGAACATTTCAGTGTTTCTCAGTTATTTGAGATTCTTTTTTTGAGAATTCTCTGTTTAGACCTGTACTTCAATTTTTAATTGGATGATTTGGTTTGTTGATGTCTATTCTATTGAATTCTTTTTATATTTTGGATATTTGCCCTCTGTTAGATGTGGAGTTGATGAAAATCCTTTCCCATTCTATAGGCTGCCCTTTGATCCTATTGATGGTGTCCTTTGCCTTAAGAAGTTTCATGAGGTATTTTTTATTAAGAAATTGTTTTATTCATTTTACATACCAATCAAAGATCCCCCTCCTCCCGCCCCTCCAGCCTCACCCTCCCAATCCACCCTCCATTCCCTCCTACAAAATGGTAAGGCCTCCCAAGGGGAGGTACATTTAGTAGAGGCAGGTCCAAGCCCTTCTTCCTGCCTCACGGATGTGTGAGGTGTCCCATCATAGGTAGTGGGCTCCAAAAAGCCTTCTCTTGTACCAGGGATGGATTCTGATCCTGCTACCAGGGAGCCCCTTAAGCAGATTAAGCTACACAACTGTCTCGATGTGCAGAGGGCCTAGTCCAGTCCCATGGAGGCTCCACAGCTGTTGGTCTAAATTTCATCAGTTCCCACTTGTTTGGTTTGGATGTCTCTGTAGGTTTCCCCATCATGATCTTGATGCCTCTTGCTTATAGAATCCCTCTTCTCTCTCATNGACTGGACTTCTGGAGCTTGGCTTGGTGTTTGAGGTCTTATTATTAATTATTGATCTTCGCTCCTCTAATATCAGTATTCTCTTCAGAAATTCATCTCCTGTGCTGGTGTGTTCAGGGCTATTCCCTATAGTCTCTTCTATCAGGGTTACTGTATCTAGTTTAATGTTGAGGTCTTTCATCCACTTGGACTTGAGTTTTGTGCAGTGTAGATAATATTGATCTATTTGCATTCTTCAACATGCAGACATCCAGTTTGACCTGCACCATTTGTTGAAGATGCTTTTTTTCATTCTTTCTTTCTGCCTTTATCAAAAATCAGGTGTCTGTAGGTGTGTGGATTTATGTCTGAATCTTTGATTAGATTCCATTTATCAATATTTCTGTTTAATGCCAATACCATGTGGTTTTTATTATTATAGCTCTGTAGTGCGGCTTGAAATCAGGGATGGTGATACCTCTAGCAGTTATGTTATTATTGAGGATTGTTTTAGCTACCCTGGTTATTTTGTTTTTCCATATGAAGTTGAATTGTCCTTTCAAGGTCTGTAAAGAATTTTTGGAATTTTGATGGGGATTGTGTTGAATCTGAAATTGCTTTTGGTAGGATGGCCATTTTTACTATGTGATTCCACTGATCGATGAGCATCAGAGAGCTTTCCACTTTTTGATATCTTCATTTTCTTTCTTCAAAGACTTGGAGTTTTTATAATACAAGTCTTTCACTTTCTTGATTAGAGTGACCACAAGACATTTTATATTATTTTTGGCTATTGTAAAGAGTGTTGTTTCACTGATTTCTTTCTCAGTATGTTTATCATTTGTATTTATGTGGGCTAGTGATTTTTTGAGATAATCTTGTATCCAGCCACTTTGCTGAAAGTGTCTTTCAACTGTAGGGGTTCCCTGGTAGAATTTTTAGGGTCACTTATATATACTATCATATCATTTTCAAATAGTGAGAGTTTGACTTCTTCCTTTCCAATTTCGATCCCTTTGATCTCCTTTTGTTGTCTTATTGCTCTAGCTGTATCTTCAAGTTCTATATTGAATAGATAAGGATAAAATGGACAGCCTTGCTTTGTTCCTGATTTTAGTAGAATTGTTTTGAATTTCTCTCCATTTAATTTGATGTTGGCTGTAGGCTTGCACTAAATTGTCTTTGTTATGTTAAGATATGTAATTTGTATCTATAATATCTCCAGGACTTTTTATCATGGGAGGGTACTGGGTTTTTCAAAGATGTTTTTTGGCATCAAACAAGATGATCCTGTTTTTTTTTCTTTCAGTTTATTTATATGGTGGATTACATTTACTAATTTTCATATATTGAACCATCCCTACATCTCTGGGTTGAAGCCTACTTGGTCATGATAAACGATCTCTTTGATATGTTCTTGGACATGGTTTGCAAGTATTTTATTGAATACTTTCGCATCTATGTTCATGATTGAAATTGGTCTGTAATTTATTGCTGAGTCTTTCTGTGGTTTGGGATTCAAGGGGTAACTGGCCTCATAAAAATGAATGTTCCTTCTATGTCTATTTTGTGAACTAATTTGAGGAGTATTGGCATTAACTCTTCTTTTAAAGTCTGTTAGAATTCTGTGCTAAAATCATCTAAGCCTGGGCTTTTTTTTTATGGGAAAGTTTTAATGACTGCTTCTATTTCACTAGGGGCTATAGGTCTATTTAAATTGTTTATCTGATCTTGATTTAACTTTGGTAAGTGGTACCTATTGAGAAAATTATCCATTTCTTTTATATTTTCCAATTTGATGAAGTACATGATTTAAAGTATGTCCTTGTGATTCTTTGGGTTTCCTCAGTGTCTGTTGTTATGTCCCCATTTTTGTTTCTGATTTTATCAATTTGGATAGTCTCTGTCTACCGGGGACCAGCCTCAGCAGTTTTTGTAGGTCTTAAAAGATAAGGGATACCTGGAAGGCGCTAAGAAAAAACTCTCGGACACAGAGATTTATGCAAGCTGACCAGTCTTGTCAGATCTGGAGAAGTGCATCTTCCTTGCCTCCTTCTCCTTTCTCTTTTTTCTTTCTTTTCTCTTTTCTCTTGTTCTGTTCTATTCTTGTTCTCTCATTCTGTTATTTTCTGTTCTCTTTCTAGTCTATTCTATTTNATTCTCTTTTTCTTCTCTTTTCTTTTCTTCTACTTCTACTTCTATTCTCCTCTATCCCATTCTGTTTTCTACTCTATTTTACTACTATTACTACTATTTTGTACTACTCTATTCTACCATTTTACTGTCTACTACTCCTGTCTATTGTCTACTGTCTACTACTACTACTACTATTACTACTACTGTCTATTACTATTACTAGTCTGTACTACTACTACTACTACTGTCTATTACTATTACTAGTCTGTACTACTATTGTCTACTATCATCCCAGATCTGACTCAACCCCAGTCTTTTATTAATATTACAAGGAAATAGGGGATGAGATAATTCAACAGGTGATTGGGATTTTCACAATAGTTTCCACGGTTCTTGTAAAAATCAACAAAATGTAGTCTGTGCCCCTTCATTATACATAGAAGTCTCCAGGCAGGTAACCAAAGCAGAAAGCCAGAAGCTCTGATTGCACACAAAAATTTCCAGGCAAGTAACTAAAGCAAAAAGTCAAAGCGCAACACTTATTCTTTGCTGGGTTAATAATTATTAGTACATCTGAGGTTCTCACCCCAGAGGCCATCTACTTGCTGTTTCTCAGGAAGCTCAGCAATACAAACAATGGGTTAAGGTAATAGACAGCTAGCTTCCCCTAGCAACATCCTTGTTGCAATTTCTTTAATGCTTCTTCTGCAAATTTAAGACAGAATCTATTTTTTGTAGTCTTAAGGCACTATATTGGCTTTGTTAAGTCCTGTATCTTTTCAGCTCTAGAAAGACATTTCCATGGAGATGTAGGCTGGTGTGTTAACCATTGTTTAAATGTCATCTCTGAAACTCTCAGTGCTGTAACTCTTAGAAGTTGCTCATCAATTAGGTTTCTTCCCAAGACTTATTTAACAGCCCTAATGCCAGCAAGGGTCTCAATCTCTGTATAATTTCTTGATATATTAGCTTTCTCAATGTGTAATTTCAAAGAAACCACCACAGGAAAAAGAACAAGAAACATAAAGAATAGATAGAGCAAGAAGATTACAAGAACAAGTAACAGCTAAGTGGATGAGAATATTACATGCACATGTGCCAAAAGTTTGCCCTGGGGACATAATAGGGGTCTCTCCCAGGTCCTCCCACAGGAAACTCAGCAGGAAGTCCAGTGGGGTATGCCCGGAGGGATCTTTGTCCTTGATCTCGGGTTCCTCCTTCCTGGACTCCTGGGGCAGCAAGTCAGGCATGTTGTTTGCCATCTCCAGCATCTGTCCATCTTTATTTAGTTTGGATAAAGGTTTATCTATCTTGTTGATTTTCTCAAAGAACCAATTCTTTGTTTCATTGATTTTTTTGTATTGTTCTCTTTGTTCCTATTTTATTGATTTCAGTTTGATTATTTTTTGTGGTCTACTCTTCTTAGATGTACTTCTTTTTGTTCTATAGATTTGAGGTGTGCTATTAAGTTGCTAGTATGAGATCTCTCCATTTTTTCCATGTAACCATTTAGTGCTATGTCCTTTCCTCTTAGCACCACTTTTGTGTGTCCCATAAGTTTGGGTATGTTATGTATTCAATTTCATTGAATTCTGGAACGTATTCAATTTCTTACTCATCTCTCTTTTGCCCCACTTTTCATTCAGTATAGAGTTCTTCAGTTTCCATGAGCTTATAACCTTTCTGTTCTTTTTGTTGTTGTTGATATCCAGCTTTAATCCAGGGTGGTCATGTGAGATACAGGGAGTTATTTCATTTTTCTTGTATCTGTTGAGACTTGCTTATGTTTGAGTATGTAGTCAATTTTGGAGTAAGTTCTATGAGGTGCTGTTGAGAAGGTATACTCTTTTGTGTTTGGGTAGAATGTTCTGTGGATATCTGTTAAATTTATTTGGTTTATAACTTCAGTTACTCCAGCATTTCTCTGTTAATTTTGTCTACATGACCTACATACTGGTGACATGAACATTGGTGAGACTGGGGTGTTTAGGTTTCCTAATATCAGTGTGAGGGTCAATATGTTCTTTTAGCTATAGTAATGTTCCTTTTACAAAAGTGGATACCCTTGTGCCTAGGGCATAGATGTTAGGAATTGAAATACCATATTAGTGGTGTGTCCTTCCCCATCTCTTTTGATTAATTATGGTTTGAAGTCCATTTTTTTTGTTAAATATTAAAATGGCTACACCAGCTTACCTTTACGTCCATTTGCTTGGAATATCTTTTTCCACTCCTTTACCCTGAGGTAATGTCTATACTTGATGTTGAAGTTTGTTTCTTGTACCTGTTTTTTAAATCCATTCTGTTAGTCTGTGTCTTTTTATTGGGGAAATGAGACCACTGATACAGAGAAATATCAAATGATTAATTCTTGTTATTTTGTTATTGGTGTTGTTGTTGTTGGTGGTGGTGGTGGTGGTGTGTGTGTGTGTGTGTTTGTGATATTTGTGTATATCTTTGTGCATGTTAGAATGTGTGTGTGAGCCTCTATGTGTATGTTAACTTGCTCATGGAACATCTTTAACACTAATAGAGACCAACTTTAATGAGAAAGTACTGTGCCAGCTCTGTTGAGAAGTGTGTAATCAAACATCACGTGGAGCTGCCCATCTTTCTGCATGTCCACACAGCTCTCTAGAACGCATAAAAACTGTTGTAAACTAAAAGTTTTTCAGGTATTCTTAGAGTCAAAAATATTTATCTGAAAAGAAATCCTTTGGAGGAAATCAAAGGGATGGGGTACATTGTGGTGATTCCCCTGCAGCCTTTACAGCAGACAGGGAAAAATGATCCATGAAGAGACAAGAATGAAACTCTGCTTAGCCCATTTTTACTGTGACCAGTGCTGGACCAGGACTTCAAGAGTCTGGCCCAGATCATTTTACTTTAGTCATATTTAAGCACAGCACAATTTTTGAAAAAAAGAAATCAGATAACAATTAATTCAGTCCCAAGTGCACAACAATTTAAGATATGGTTACATTGAGATTCCTTACAAAGTACATCTGGCTTCTTTCACAAGAATGAGTACTGTTGACTCAGAGACAGTGCCCAAGATTTAGGGTGTAGGGAGCTTGACTGAGGTAAGCATAACACCTACGGGTGTCAGGATTGGCCTGGCCATAAGATAACACAGTAGTCACTTAATCTGCTGTAAAGTACAAGTGACATCACTCAAAGCCACCCTCGGGTGTCAGGATTGGCCTGGCCATAAGATAACACAGGAGTCACTTAGGCTGCTGTGAAGTACAAGTGACATCACTCATAAGAGTGGGTTTATTATCTAATAATTGAATAATATTATTCAATTATTATTGAAGCATTGCTCAAGATTTACGGGAAAAGGTCTTGGATCAGTAGTAATATTAATTCTGTGAGATATGGCAGAGCTTGTCTCAACAGACAGCAAAGGATCACCAGATTGTAAAACAACGTCATTCCTAGCATTCCAGGAAAAGCAGCTGTNCACCTCATTCCATTGAAGAGGTAAGCTGTGTGCTTAACTTTCCTGGCTTCTCCGGTGCTTACCTGTGTGCACAAGGCTTTTTGCTCNCTACAGTACGTGATGGTGAGGAAGAAACAGCTGAGGCAAATCAAGGCTTGGCCTGAATTTTATTTCCTAAGAGATTCTGAATTGCAGAAGTGCTTGTTGTTGCATCTCAGCCCAGCAGAAGTTCCATAGTCATGTTGAAGTTTGAGATTAGGGTTGTCTCAGTGCATCCCACTTAGGCTCATTATAATCTAAAGCACTCACCCTCTGCTGTTTCTGCAGCACTCGATAACTGCTTTTATTCCAAAGTTGTTAAGTCTGAGTTAAATTCGGCCTTATGGAAGGCTAGGCAAATGAAGATTCTCAGACATTGCTGGTGTTGTATAATGGTGAAGCCCCATGAGAAGCTATGTACAATTTTTCAGAAATTTGAACTGTAGTCCCCAGGTAACCCAGTGGTTCTAGAATGGGAAATAGTTGTTCACAGAGAAACTAGGGACATCAGAGTGGTAGCAGTCTTCTTCAGAGCAGCCCTGAAGTCAAAACTATTCAGATACCCATCATCTGTGAGTGTAAAAGTACAATGTGGTCCAGACTTTCCATGGAATATTGTTCAGCAAAAATAATATATGCAATTATTAGACTGTGAGTTAGTCAGCCATCTGCAGCTCATACAAATCCCAGACACAATCACCTTACAGGGAGGAAAGAATTATATTGGCTCCTGGTTGTGGAGATTTTCTAGTTTCTGAAGTGAGGCAGCCTGTGGTTTACAGAGCTTCTTTTGGAGGAAGCTGTTTACCTTGGAGAAACTGGGAAGCCCTGAGTAAAGCAATAGGCTGGTCCACCACCATCCAGGTGTCTTGTGCTGTGGAACCAAGTTTTTAGTGCAAGGACTGGGGAACTTGATAAGCAAGCATAGCCAGTGTCCCCAGGAGTCCATTTGTTTGTGCACTGGGTTTACAATTACAATCATTTCATTGGTTGAGCTATCTGTCCTGCCCAGTGTGTTCTTCAATCCAAGGAATGTTAAGTTTCTTCTCAAGTATCTTTCTTATATTGATCTCTTCTTGCATTAATTCATCTTCTTAAATTAATAAATGAATTCTTAAATTAATCTCTTCTTACCTTAGCATTATCTGGGAAACTAAACATGTGAATGAAATGTACTATGCTTGTATGTGTACACAATTGTACATAGGAGTTTGTGTGTCTGTATGCATATGTGGTGATATTTTATTTGTACTCTAACAACTAAAACTTGCCTGAGGAATCAAAGGAAAAAGCCAGCCACTATATTAAACATAGAAGTCAGGGAGTAGTAGCACATGCCTTTAATCCTAGCATTTGGGGGGTAGAGATTCATCCAGATCTCTGTGAGTTCAAGGCCACACTGGGAAAAGTACCAGGCATGTGGCACATTCCTTTAATCCCAGCACTAGTTAACCATAGACATCTGGAGGTCTGTAAAGACAGATAGGAAGTGATAGAGCTGGGCAGAGAGAGGAAGTGATATAGCTGGGCAGAGAGAGGAAGTAAGGTGGCAGGGCACGGAAAGGTATATAAGNTGTGAGTATATAGGAAGCAGTTCTCTTGGGCTGAGGATTTCCTAGTGGTAAGAACCTGTGGCTGACTTGTTCTATCCCTCTGATCTTCCAACTTGCACCCCAATATCTGGCTCTGGGTTTTTTATTAATAAGACGTTTAGCAATTCGTGTTACATACATATGAATGTACAACCCTCCACTAAGATCATAATCTTCTAATGAACAGAAACAGGAAAAATTGGAGGAAACACTGCAATACCTGCTGAAGCAGAGAGATCTGGTCACCAAACAAAAAGTCTTGGTAGAAAAGCTGCAGCATTACTTCACTGGCTCCCAGATGAGGTAGGACCCCAGGCCAGGAGGGAGTGGCACTCAGTAGTTCCCCTGAGTCTCTGTCCTGTTTGGGTTTCTGGCCATCTGCATGGCCCTTCAGTCACAGCCAGGGAAAGAACATCTGAGAGTATTTATTGGGCTGGCTCAGTCAACAAAAATGTCTGTCCAGGAAAAATATTATTATCCTTAATCTTTCTGGAGATTGTGTTTCCTTCTTCCTTTCTGAGCTCTCTCATATGTTCTGAGTACATTTATCCCTATGCCTTCCCACACAGGTTCCCATAGTAACCCAAACCTAAAAGGGAGAGTGTTAGGTGGAAAACATTGTGTCCTCCTGCCACTTTATTTTCCTCCAGGATATCACCTTTAGAGATAAGTTCCTACCCTTGTGTAGTTTTGCATGCAGCACCTTCTTAATTATTACAGAGTCTCTGCAGTGTGCATCTGTTTGCTCTGAGAAGGTTTCTCTGGAAACAAGCAGGTTTCGCGTTTGACGTGTTGAACTCAAGGAAGTTCCTTGTGCTGAAGGAGTAAACAGAGCCTTCACTGCAGTGTTGTGTAGGCTCCACTAGAGGGCCTCATACAGTTAGGTTCCAAGGTTGCTGAGTTAGCTGACTTCTATTCAAGGTCATGCATAGCTCTACTCAGACATTGCTATGCTGGATTTTTTTGTTTTTCAAAATAATGTATCTAAACTTTTGGAGAAACATGCTGTTTTTCTAGTTCAGCACAGTGTGTATTTCTCAGTTGAATCGCTAGCAATTTTTAAAGGCTGAGAAAAATCCAGGCCCAGCTGCTCTCTGGCTCTTCTTTCTTGAGGAAGAAAGGAATGAGCTCAGCTGAATGGTAATGCTGGATTGTCCAGCTGAGTAGAGCTGGTGGGGACTCAAAAGCTGGCATGGCAGGTCCCCACCAGGCCCGTGTCCCAGCTGCCTTTCTCCCCTAGGTCTGAAAAACTCCAGCATGATCTAGAACAGGCCACAGCTCAGGGTGAGAGCCTCCTACATACAGACCTGATTTAGCATGAGTACTGAGTGGGCCAGTCAGGGGAGCTACCATTGACTCCTATTCCCTGCAATCATGGCATTCATGGGGTGGGTTTTGTTCCTTCACATTGGTTTCCCATGAGTTAATAGGCCTTGGTTTTGTCTAGGCCATGCAGAATGGGACTGCTTATGTGTATAATTGCCTTTCCTTCTCTAACAGCACCACTTGAGAGAACTCCACTCTAGCATCAACACCTTCTCAAAAAAGACATCTTGTAGCTGTGAACTAATCAGTGAGGAAACTCCCAACCTACCGTCTGTTGGTGCATTATTCATGGAGAAAATAAACTATCAGAAAGAAGCTTGAGATACAAAGGACCTGCCAAGATTACTCAGAACCCTGACATCTATTAGCAAGTGGCCCCCAATAGGGGTAGAGCAGCAGCATGGGGAGGATATGTGGGTGAGCAAAAGTTACTCTGCCAATTTACTCTCCATGTCTTTAGTAAGCTGACTGAGTCCTCCATATGTGGTGAGAAATCTGACAAGAAAGACTTATCGATGTCATGCTGTTATCTATACATACCACATGGAAAAGAATAGGATTCCCTCCCAGTGCAATGCTGAACCAACTCCACATCACTTGAAAGTGTTGCTGAAGACAATGCACTACAGAGACTACAGCACTTCCTCACACCCTGTGTTAGTCATTGGATCTTCCATAAAGAAAATGACTAGGGATTCTCTGGTTTTGCAGCCTGGACTGGCATGATTGGTCCTGAGAAAGAATTTATAGAGGAGGTCTGAGTCAACTCTGGTGTCTTTGGAAGGCCAAATGTTCTCCATTGACTTGTTAGGTGTAGAGCAAGAGAATATTTTTAGCTTAAGTTTTTTGGAGGGGTCTTGTTTTGGCTTGGGTTTTGTTTGCTTGGGGTTTTTAGTTTGCTTTGGTTTGAAGTTATTTTTTGTTAATTATTTTATTCTTGTCAATGTTTTAATAGTTTGCTAAGGCTTGTTTTGGCTTGGGTTTTGTTTGCTTGGGGTTTTTAGTTTGCTTTGGTTTGAAGTTATTTTTTGTTAATTATTTTATTCTTGTCAATGTTTTAATAGTTTGCTAAGGCTATAGACTATATATACTGACTTCCTTTTTAAAGCCCCTATTGAGGACTATTTTTATGAATAAAAAAGCAATTTCCATGTTTTCTTTATTCAGGTGTGGTGTTGCACTTCTTTAACTCCAGAACTCAGAGGCAGAGATGTATCTCTGCAAGTTCCAGGAGCCTTGGTTACAAATTGTATTCCCATCTAACCAGGGCTACGCAGGGGGTGGGTACCTTGGGTGTGGAGGGCATTTTTCTACTCCAGTCTTCATGACCTAGACTTGATGTTAACAGCCAGATTTAGAGAATGTAACAATGATGAGCTTCTGGAAAGAAAGGAACTCTCCTTTCACAATTGCTCATTGTGATCTTGGGATAGCAAAATAGTGAAGGTGGCCTTTGAAATGCATGAATAAAGTGTGCCACTACCCTCAGCAGAGGGGAACTGCTGAGCTGCAAGTATGTACACTGGAGATGCCTTCCAACCCCTCACTCGTTAAGCATGACTGTTATATTGGGAGGATGTAGAGTAACTGCCTGCTCTGGCACTGTCATCTTCTTACAGTAAGAATATTGTAAACAAAGCCTGAAGGATCCATTCAGATCTCTGAAATGGTATTACTTATTGGTTTATGACACAAAACAGACAATAAAATTCTATAAGGTTGACTCAGATAGGTCACTCAGAATACACATTCCATTTGCTAAATTTATTAAGTGTGAGCTTGTGGCTTGGAGAGATGGTTCAGTAGTTAAGAGCACTTGGGTTTGGTTCTCAGCACACATAAGGGGTTTGGTTCTCAGCACACATAAGGGGGCTCAAATCCATCTGAAATTCCAATTCCATGGGACCCAATGCCTTCTGACCTTAGTACCAAGCATGCACCTGGTGCTCAGATATACATGCAGGCAAAACATTCACACACAAGCATACATAAAAGTAAAATAAATGTGAGTATTACAAACTAATTTAATGCTACTTGGCAGATGAGAAGCTTCATCTACTTTTACTTTTAAATAATATCTCCATATTGTTCTCAGGCTACCTCAGAATACCAAGTTTGTTGATTTTATTTTTTCTTCTAATAAGATTAAATTTATCCAATACTCTAAAGTAAAAGTTTTGATTATAAGTATCCAAGAGTATAACAAGTACGAGAGAGAGATTTCTAATATATTAATACAAAGTGCATGCTTACATACAGTATGTATACAGGCAGCAGAGAGTTGGGTGGGAGTAGACTGTGGTTGAGGTCTAGTAATAAATATATAAATATAGATGATCTATCAAAGTATATTCTATTACCAATACTGAAGCCAAAATATACAAAAAAAATCCACATCAAAGTAATACAGAATGGTAATAGCTGTACTCTGCACTACACTAATGACTGTGAAGAACCAACCCACTCATTGGGCAGTCTGTGCTTATGGTGGCTTGTACTAGGTAGGTTTTTCACAAAAGAAGCACATGAGGTAAAACTATAAAACTACAAGTTGCCATAAACTGTGACTCTCCTTGTGAAACATTAGCAGACTTTAAAAATCCAGTTCATAAAATAATCATGAGCAACAGAATAGTAAGGCCACCACATACCCTTCCCTGTATGAGAAGACTGACATGGCAGTATTGTTTTTCATAAATTTGGAGAAGTGACCACCAGACAACTTCAGGAGGGTTCTGCTGAGAAGCCCTCACTGAAATCTCAATGTGAGGAGCTCCATTCAGCTCTCTAGATGTTCAGAATCCCATCTCCTAGAAGCCAACTCAACTAATCAACTTAGCCTCAATACACAACTCTTCTCTTTAGTCTTCTTAAATAGTGGGAGAAAAACAACAAAACCCCAAATCTTAATAAGGTCAAGACAAGGCAAAGAGCTACTCTATAGACAAAACCTCCACAAAGGTCAACTGATGTAATTCAGAGCTAGAACTGAATCATATGGATTTTGGTGAGTCCTCTAAGAAGTGTGCCCCAAGCAGCATCAACTACATCCAGTGCATCCTCAGGACTTACACATTCTCTTTTAGTGGTTTCTAAGCACGTGTTCTCTACTGTGTGGTGATGTTTTGGTACTATCCCTATAGGACCTTGCCCAAGCTACAGTCTTGCTTTCCCCAGAAGGAGCTCCAGTTCTGTTTTAGAAGATTCACATAAAGTCTTTTATCAAACATTAAGATGAAAGGAGGTGACCTGATGCTACCTGTATGTTAGAAACTGCTTTATCCTTCAAGCTATTTGCAGAAAACTCAGTCTTTCCCACTTAATAATCAATAGTATAGGTCTGGATCATCAGAACTTTGGTAATGCTGAAGCATGACAAAATTTTTAACTGTCTCTAGAGGCAGGTCATGCTACTGCAGCCATTTAAAAATACCCCAACCACTGCCTCTCTACAGAAATACTAAACTACATAATGTTTATCATACAACAATCCCATCTCTGTCACCTGAAATCCCCCTAATTTCATTCATTTGGGGGGTATTAAACAACAAACAAAAAAAAAACTTTAAAGAGCACTTTACAGCAGCATTCAGCTTTCCTATAAAATAGTCAGCATCTTAAACATTATATACACCTTTTTCTTGCAGTAAGCTAGACACTAGCTTCAGAGTTGTTTGGATAGGGGATGGCTAACCCATTTAAAAACTGCTCTAGAAAATGTCTTTTGGCAGAATAGTAGGTATCCAAGTTGAAAATAGGAGGGTCGGTTTGTTGCTTTGTGGTCTTTTCAAAGTTTAAATCATTCTTTGTTCCTTCTACATGAACCTCAGTCACCACTCCTGAGTGGAGATGGGCAGAGGTGGTGGCCTCTGCTCCTCCAGCTTCTCAGCAGCTTCTTTCTTACTGCTGCAGCAAGGCTTGATGTGATGGGTGTCAATGAGGACTTCCCCAAAACTGCTCTTACAGATGATCCCACAACATATATATGTCTTTTCCAGTAAGTAAGATCTAAAAAGGAAAACCTCAAATCCTATTAGAGCTGGAAGCCATCTCCATATCTGAGCTGTCATCTGACTGGTTCCTGTAGCAGGGAGATTGGGCTGGAGAGGCACTTGAGGAGGTACTGTGAGCATCAGGATTGTAGTGTTTAAATTCCTTCTGCAATTTACTGATCTGGTTGATTTTCATCCTGGTTCCANATAGAGTTCTCACTTTATTTGGTTTAAATGTTGTCTTTAGACTAGCGTCTACCACATGATTCCAGGTTTTTTTGTTTTTGTTTTTGTTTTGTTTTGTTTTTCTTGATTCTGCTGGCAACTTCTTCCATCTTTTCACAAGCAGCACACAGGCATTGCAGATGTCTGCTGAGCGAGTCTCCTGCAACCCAAAAAGCTCTGGAAATCCTTTTCATAAGGTTTACTGTCCATGAGCCAAGAGCAAGAGGACTTAGTTCTGCAGATATAGCAGTCCTCTATACTTCAGCACATCTTGGGCTTGTGAAAACCAAATATCTTTTCTTCTGGGCAACAGCTTTCATGTACAGCAGCGTCTACACAGTGCAGCCTGTACCAAGCCAACCCCCTGCAAGCATTCACTCTGCCCACAGTGAATCCAGCAAGTTTGCTGATTTTATATGCTGCCTAAGTTAAACAAAATTCTAAAACCTACCCAAATAGTATAGCCAAGAGCAGTGATGAAACACAAATGTTAGGACAGATTAATGATAAAAAGGTGTGAAAGTGTATATAGTTGTCAAATGTTCTTAAAGTGGTATCGTGGCACGATTTTAATGGTTGTAGTAAAAGAGTGAAGTCGAACCACATGAACAAGTGAGTTTGATGGGATATTTGTCAACCTTAGATATATCTCATAGTTCTCATTCATTGTTTGCTCCTCATTGTGCATTTTAAGACAACAAAAACCAACACCTATGTTTATCACACTTTTATTACCTCCTTCTATATTTTAGTCAGAAAGTTCTATGGTATAGGCCATGGTTACTTTATCATGATGTGGACCGTTTGGAAAATAGAAACAATGAAGATAACTGAGGAACAAAGATATGAAAAGGTTTTCATCAACCCCTATTTATATATCAAATATAATCCATATCTTGAGGTGTGGTGGTGCATGTCTTTAATCCTAGCACTAGGGAGGCAGAGGCAGGAGGCAGTTTTTGAGGTCAAGGCTAGCCTGGTCTACATAAAAATTTCTGGACTAGTTAGGGATACATAAAACAAAACATTTGATGCTCTTTTAGAGTAAGGTGGAGAAGAATGGACAGTGTCTGTCTAGGTCCATGCTTTTACACTGAACACACTGCCTTTACTGGGTAATGGATTTGACTAAAGTCTTGTAATGATTTGGTTTGAGATGTGTTGGACTCCAGAAATTTGACATCTTTTATTTCAGGCTCATGATACATTTATGAAGTGTGTAAACCAATGCCTTTTGGTTTACTAGATTTACACATATGTCTAATATCTATTTTTTAGTTAGTTAAATTTGGTTTGTGGATACATCATTTATATCTCAAACATGATGGTCTCTTTTATTACAACTATAAGTACTCTAGAAATCACTATTATTATGATCATCATTATGTTGGCAGAGTAGCTATTGAAAATACCTCCAGAACCTTTAAAACAGGTCTCCCTTCATGCTGTAATTCTGGTTTGCTGGGGTTTCTTTAGAAGTGGTGTGCTCATCTTAAATCATATTTTATATATAATTGTGAGCAAACTAATTAACCCATTGCTACCATGCCTCTATTAAAAGGTCCTTTTAACATGTTTTCAGGACAT
>LZPO01087754.1:22774-37765 GCA_001675575.1 Neotoma lepida | reverse complement strand
TTTTTTGCCATATGAAGATTAGGCCACTTTGAGTTGAAATGCTCTGAGTTACTTCAAATAATCAAGAGCAGAATGGGGATAATCCAAGTTTTATTCATAGAGAGAGATGAAAGTTAGAGTAAGCATAAGCTGTGAGTGTAAGCTTGGAAAACCCATATGCTTAGTTGTTTATAACTCAATATAATGAAACAAAAAAATTATTGAGACTGTTGCTTGTATTAGAAAGCATTTTATTGCTGCTTCTGTAGATCATAAGCTTGATTTGCCAGTGAGTAGAGAGATAATAGCTAATAGGCTTATTTCTAATCCAGTTCATATTAGAAGGAGATTGGCACTTAAGTACTGACTACAGGTCCTGAAGATGACAAGTAAGGTTAGTGAATTAACTAGTACTGGAAGGATTTAAACCAACATTTTTGGGGCATTTTGATTATCTGACTTTGCTAGTATAGGATAAGGCATAAGGGTTCCATGGAGATTTTTGAATTCTTAGGTATAGGTTCAGCTCCTATTATCCTAGAAATAAGAAGATTTAAATCTTTATAACTTACTTTTTCAAAGTCATTCTCTTGTCAGACATATCTCTATAGGTATGTGGGATGCTTGCTAAGAAAATTGGAATTGAGATGTGTCATATACAAAAAGCTAACATTAGTGGAAGACATTTTTCATAGTAAATAAATGCAAACGTTGATCATATCAGAAGTGTGGATAGGATGCTCAAATTCAGAGTGGGGTGGTTAAAAGTAATGTTCTGACTTTATAGTAAATAATTCTGGATTGTGGGGAATCATTGTGGGTTCCTAGAAACAAAATTGATAACAGAGATTTTATTATAATATTTTAGTATATTTGGCTATAAATATAGTGTGAATGGGCCAGCAGCATATTCAGCATTAAAACCTGAGAGAAGTTCTGATTCACATTCTCTATTAAGTAAAAAGGAATTCAGTTAGTTTCTGCTAAGGTGAAAATGAATCATATTATGGCTAGTAGTTAGGTTGGAATTAGAAGTCATGAAGGTTCTTGTGTAAAAAATAAGGACTGAAGAGAAAATGGACCATTTGTGTGGAGGACCAGGACCAATAAGAGAATAATTGTTAGAATAACTTCATAGGAGATTGTTTGGGCAACTTCTTTGAAGGGTTCCAATAAGAGAATATTTAGAATATGATGACCAGCCTGATCATAAAATTGAATAGAGAGACTTGGTGTGTCTAGAATAAATAGAGCAGCTAGGTTTAAATTAATTAGGGGTGGGATATTGATATGAGAATTCATAGGGTGAATGCTAGTGTTAAGGATAAAGTTGGGGCAATAATAAATAGTAACTGAAGTGGAGGCTGTGGGGGGTCATAAAACTTCTTTAATAAATAATTTTACCACATCTGCGAGTGGTTGAAGAACCCCATAAGGTCCTAGACTGTTAGGGACTCTTTGTAGTTGTGTTTAGCCTAGGTCTTTTCATTCAACTAAGGTATGAAATGCTACGGCACTAAGAATTAGGATAAGAAGGGATAAAATATTAATGGAATTAACCATTAGGTAGAGATTTTGAACCTCTGAGAACAAAGTTTTAAGTCTTAAGAGGTTTCCTGATTCTGTCACCTTCATAACCATGTTCTAGGGTATAGTGTTACAGATTTACTAAATTGAGATTATTTCAAAAATTAGCTTGAGAGCAGTTTTGGGAAGGGGGCCATATTTCTCTTATACTTTTGTTCTGGGAGAAATTGTGAATAGATACAAACCATCTTGGATTACTGCGATCTGAACTCAGACCAGGTAGGACTTTAATCATTGAACAGATGAACCATTAATGGTGTTCATTTGTTAAGTCAACAAATTGTCAATTGAACAGGTGATACCATAGGGCTGTCCTGGTCCAACAACAAGGNCATAAACAGTAACTGTTGATATGAACTCTTGAGAAGGATTGTGTGTTTTCCCTAGGGTGGCTTAGTCCATTGATCAAAATATTTGGGTCAATAGCGCTTTCAGGTTTGCTTCGACTTGTGAGTCTAAGCTAAAATCATTCAGAGGGTTTTCTATATTCTGAGGTTACCTCAAACAAAATTATTAGCTTATATATTATGGGCATCTGTCCAGTAGGTTGAATTTTTTAAATTAAAATAAGAACGCTCCATAGGGTCTTTTTGTCCTATTAGTGAATTGCCACCTCTTCCCAGGGAGGTCAATGTCACTGATTGGAATAAGAAACAGTTGAACCCTTGTTAACCCTTGCATGGTAGTCCCAAACTGAGGAACAAANGATTATGCTTCCTCTGCATGGTCAGGATATCACAGCTGTTTAACAACAGNCACTTTTTATGGTAGAGGTGATGTTTTTTGTGAACAGGCAGGTTTCTGGTTTGCTGAGTTCCATTTATTTCTTTGATTTTTTTCACGTTTTTAAATTTTATTTTTTCATTTATTTCCATACAAGTATACACTGTAGATTGAGTTTATTCTCCCATATGCTCCCTTTCCTCCTTCTCCCCATCTCCTGAGTTCCCTTTGCTCCATACACTCTTCTCCTTTGATGTCATATGCATGCACAATTTTATGCCTATACACAATTTTTTATTGAAAATACAATCTTCTCCCATACAATACATCCCAAACAGTTTCCCCTCCCTCCACTCCTCTTAGCTCTCTCTCCTAGCTCCCCTACACCTCCCCTCTCCCGCAGATCCACTCCCTCTCCATTTCTAATTCAGAAAAGAGCAGGCTTCCAAGAGAAGACAGCCAAACAGGACAAAACAAGAAACAGTAAGACAAGTCCAGTTGTCTCCTCATAGTGAGGCTGGACAAGAGAACCCAATAAGAGGGAAAGAGTCTCAAGAGCAGCCAAAAAAGTCAGAGATACACTGTTCCCACTATTAAGTGTCCCACAAAAACACCAAGCTGACAGCCATAGCATATATGTAGAGACCTGGTCCAGACCCATGCANGCCCCATGCTTGATGCTTCAGTCTCTGAACCCATGTGAGCCCAGCTTAGCTNATTCAGTANGCATGTTCTCCTGGAGTCCTCTGTCCTCTCTGATTCCTGCAATCTTTACTTCCCCTCTTCCACAGGGTTCCCTGATCTCTGACCTGAAGGACCTGATGGAAGCCTCCAATTTANACTCTCTCCAGGTAATGTCTGGCTGTGGGTCTCTGCACCTGCTCCTATCTGCTGACTGAGGAAGCCTCTGTGATGATGACTGGACAAGGTACCAATCTATGAGTATAGCAGTATATCATTAAGAATCATTTCATTGACTTTTTTTTTTGCCAGTCATGTTTGGTTCTACTCTTTCCCTTGAGCACTGGCTCACTGCACTGGCTTAACATGGAACTAAATAGATTGATTTCCATGAGGTTTAGTNAGCTAACAATGGGCAGCCAAGTTGTTATACACTTGNGCAGGGAAGAAGCATGGTCTTGTCATTCATATTAACAGTATTACATCTATAAAATGATAGATTAACCCAATTTTAGTTATAGAAAATGGTATTAATTTGTGGAATGTGGAATTATTTAATGTTGAGCTTGAACACTTTAAGTGGTGGCTTCTTTTAGACCAACTATGTATATATGGTTATATTATATTTACTTACTATTAAANGTTGTTTCCAATATGTAAAGAGCTGTCCCTCTTTANGTTATAGTTTAAACTTACACTTGGATTACAGTTTCTTAGGGTAAACTTAAAAGTTGAACCGAAATCCATTGTTTAGGTAACCAGCTATCACCAAACTCCTCAGGCTGTTCACCTCCACCCGAAAATCTTTCCACTCTTTTGCCACATAGAAGATTCATTCATGAAATTGTTCTTAGACAGTTTGTTTGGTTTGGGGGCGTTTAGCTAAAGTTCTCTTAGCTAAAGCNTTTCTAGTTAATTCCCTATGTGAAAAGTACAAGGTTAAATCTATGCTTGTGTTGATTATTGATTTTGTCTTTCATCTTTCCTTATGGTACTATTTCTATAGAACCTAAAAAATAAATTTCTTTCACCAACACTTCTATTAACCTAAATTACTCAATTCAAGTAATAGGAAATATATTTTATTTTAGGCTTGTTAGGACTAGAGGTNGTTCAGAGCATCCATGCTTGTGGAGTCTTCNGGGTGTAGACCAGACACTTTCAAAATTAAGATACACTGTGATTAACCAAGAACATTCTCCAGTATGCTAACCTTGTTACAACTTATCTCCTCTAATAAAACACTGAAATACATTATATATGAGAATTCATATATTTAATTTGAAGAAAGTGACAGGCAGTACATGGGTATACTTCATTTCTCAACTCAATTAAGCTCTCTCTTCCTAATTTACTACTAAATCTTCCTTTTGCCCCTTAGGTTTCNTAAAGAGTAATGTGTGCATTCTCGTTAAGAAAATATAGCCCATTGCTTTCCATCCCATAGGCTACACCCTTACCTAACACTTTTTGATTTTTCTTTTGCTTACTGTAACTCTTTTTAGGGTTTGCTCATGATGGTGGTATATAGGTTGAATTCACAGACAATAAGGCGACATGCGGTTTATTGATTGTAGAACACATTCCTCTAGGACCTAGGAGTCTAGGTGGAAAGTCTAGAAAGTACCTTCAAGCCCTTTGAATTTTAAGTTGTGGCTAGTAGCTCTCCCACAAGGAGTTTGGCTGCTAAATTACTGTGGTTTAAGGCTAAGCATANTGAGGTACCTAATACCAGTTTGGATCTTAGCTGTCATATATTAAGTCAATTAGAATTACTTTCATTTTTGGATTTAAAGCCAACAATGAATTTTCACATATAAATTGAGTTTTGANTCTATTAAAGTATATATCTTGAACACATTTTATGCCAAGTAATGATTTGGATTTATTTATGACCACAGTGGCTGGCATGAAATTTACCAACCCTAAAAGATGTAACTTAGCCAAACTTTTGTTAATTGCTTAATTTGTATTGCTGCTGAGTCCCATGGGTATATGGCTAGGCAGGGTGTCTTAAGCTACTGAGTGTGTGCTTGATGCCCCCTCCTTTTGATTCATTGAGTGAATTTTAAGGGATTTGACACCAGTTAAGTGGTTTTTATATGTGTAATTTTACCTCAAATTAATTATTGAATTAATTATTTAATTCAATTATAAATTATTTAATTTGAGGTAAAATAAAATCTTTTTATGGGCTGATGAAAGTCCATCTAAGAATTCTCAGTGCTTTGCTTTATAATTAAGCTACATTAACTGAATTTTGTTGATAGATAAAGCCCGCTTAAAGAGTTTTTGTGAAAAAAAATTTTTGTGAGCTAAGGTGAATTTTTTTGCCATATACTAGAATTTAAGTTAAAAAAATCTAGAAACTTACAGAAGAAAATAGAGTAAAAGATGTTCATTCACTAGATTTCTTGTTTTGGGGGACCTTGCCAAGGAAATCTAGTAAACTGTTAAATTTTTTAGGCAATAGTGAACTGGGGTGTGAGGGGTGAATGTAAGGAAATTTCAGTGAGGTGAAATTCCCTGTATTGAATTACATGTCATTCGAGCATTAAATANATAATTAACTATTCATTGGTATGCAGATTAAAAATATTGAACTAAAAATTTAGCTACATCATCATTTGTTCATCATGTCTTAATGACTATGCTGAATCACAGCATCTGAACATTTAAAAATAAACAAATGCATGACACTAAAGTTATGTTGGGCATAGATGGATTAGACACACTACCATCAAGATGTCTTATTTAAGGGAAACATATACCCATAACACATAATGGCCCTGAAGTAAGAATCAGATGTCTGATAAAGATTCACATTTGTGGCGAGCCACAAGAAATGATAGTAGAAATCCAGCTGTGTATAAGCCATACCTTGATTATTGGGCCAAGGGCCAATCAAGTGGAAAAAGCCATCCAGCAAGAACTGTTTGGTGTCATAGGGCTTAATATTCAGCTGTGTCTTATGAATTTCTTGTGTTCATATTCCCATAGCTTGTGTGTGTGAGAGTTTCCTGCTCGGGTCCGCATTTGCTTAGGGTCAGGTAGAGCCTAACTGCAAGCGGCAGATGCATACCTTTGTTTCTTGTGTAAATGAAGCTCAGACCATCCTTTGCCTTGAGGCCTAGTGGCAGCCAGAGCTATTGACTGAGAACAAAAGAGGTTTTTACATATCCAAGTGGAAGGTAGGATGGAGCGAGATTCCTGGTGAGGTGAGGGAGAGAAGAGACCAGCATTTTCTGTAGAAGACACAGAACCCTGTGGCCAAAGAAGAGAGAGGACAGTTTCCCTGGAGGGTAAGACAGGCTTCTTGTAGAGTTTTCTGAGGAGTAAGGAGCAAGGAGTAATGGAGGACGAAGGAGCAGAGGGCGAAGATGAAGCTGAAAGCATAAGAGCTTAGTAGTTAACAGGACTATGAGAGAGCAGGAAAAGTAGGACTGAAGAGGAATTGAGTGTCAGGATGGAACTGAAGCTATATAGACAGGATTTCATCTCAGAGAAATAAAGTAGATGGACAGTGTATCTAGATTTATTCCTGCCATAAATGCCTAGACAGAACTAAAGCTATATATTGTTGTGCCCAGGTTAAGACCCTCAAAGAGACCACCAGAGACTCGATAAATCCAGGATGCAAAAGCAAGGTTTATTGAAGGCACGCAGTACAAGCNGACAGGGAACTCTTGTCTGCAGTACCCAATGCAGCGAGGCAGGGAGGAGAGNTGGTCTTTCTTTTTGAGCTTAGCTTTTTAAAGGCAAAAACCACAAAATTTCTTAGAGGGGAGGGGGTCAATACAGGTTCAATTTTAACTAGCTTATCTTTGCTTACTCTTAGGAATTTCTACAGTTCCTGAGTTATCTCATCCTTCAGCTTGACCTGTTGTTTGTCACAAGATCTTTTTTATAGGCTATCTCCAGCGTTGGGACATTCTGTGGTTAATCAGTTGCTTCTAGATGGCCCTCCAGGCATCCTGACTTTGTACTGTTTCAATTCCTGGAGTCTCTGTCAGCATTTCTGGGAATTCNAAACTTAAAACTCAAGCCTATTCTTTTTTTAGTTCAAGCAGAGGCTGTTAGTTTGGTCTTATTTTTGAGTGAGAGTCCTTCATATATCAGACTTAGGGAGCAGAGAATTGGTGGCTGACAAATAAACGAGTTGGACATGAGAGCTCCGTGTATCTGGATTCATTCCCGCAATGATGATAGTGTCCCTTCTGGGCCCCTGGGAAGTGTGTTATTAATGGTTGGTCTATTTAATAATACACAAAAATCTGACACCCAATGTGGCTACCCCCAAGTTAAGATGGGCTTAGAGCAATAATTGGATGGACTGCTGGTTTCATAGACAATGGTAGATGAGATGAGATGACCAATGAGATGACCAATTGGGAGGGGCATAGTCATATGGAAAAGAAGTGATTTAACTAATGTAAGATAACACAGATGTGTCTATGTACCATTAATATGATACTGGATGATAGTAGACCTGTTGATGGAAATATTTAGTTGTTTTAGAAAGTTTAGTCTTGTATATTTAATAGGTAGTGCATGGTTATATGCTAAGGGGAAATAAATTAATATATGATATACATAAATAGATTATTACTATACANATTATTATGCACTGTGTGGTGGGATCATGGGACAATACACATAATAAAACAATATTTTAAAGAAAATGTCGGTTTTGGATGTTGATGGTGGAGCATTTCCTTCTTCCTTGATTAGGAATCTTAGGCTGGTTCACAAGACCAAAGTAATGAATATGCTAGGAGGATATTAGGTTCATTTTAGAATTTTATCTTCAATTACATTAGAAATGAGTATTAGAATTAGAAGGATGGAGGAGTGAATGATAGAGGCAAATTGACCAATAATAATAAATGGATGCTTGACAGGCTGACCACCAATTTATGTAACATTGAGATCAGCTATGAGGACTCAGTATAGGTATTGGTTAGAACAATTGGATGGAATATTAGGCTATGGTGTTTTGAAGTATATAGGAGTGAGAGGAAAGCTAGGGTAAGAATTGAGAGGACTATGGGTAGTTCACCTCACAGTTTGTTTATTAGGGATAGATCGGAGGATAGTACAGGCAAATAGCAAATACTGTTGATGTTTTTTTGGTGAGGGGTGCTGAGTGGGTTAGCAGGTGTGTAATATAAGGATTTCCTTGGAGGTCAGGGGAAAATAGGACTAGAGTTATGAGAAAAGGAAATAAAAATAAAACACCTAGAATGTCTTTAATTGTGTAGTGATCTCTAATGGGATTAGGGCACTAGCCAAAACAGGCCCAAGAGATAGATCTTTCTCCTCCTCTTCCTCTTTCTNCTCTTCCTATTCCTTCTCCTCTTCCTGTTCCCATTTCCTCCCTTTCTTCTTATTTTCCCTNTTCCTTCCCATCCTCCTTTGTTTTCTNAGTCTCTACACCAGGTAATGGCACAGCACAAAGCAAGCCTTCATAAAATAGTAAATTTGCAACTGTTTTGGTCTTGGACTTTTCATCCTCTAAAACTATGAAAAATGAATGGCCATGGTTTAAGGCATCCCATCTACAGCATTTATTACCATATCCTGGAATGACTAAAGCAGATGGAAAACCAAATAGATAAAGCCCTGGAACTTAAAGTTTTTTCTATATCCAAATGCCAACACCAAGTCAACCACCATCATCCTTATGACAATACACCTACCCCAGGGACATACCTGATGGTGAAAGGGGTGCCAGTCAATAATGATACCATGATAGCAGAAGAGTATGCCAACTAGTCAAGTGTCAGTTTATGTAATGAATGTAGCTAAACAAAAACCTGTCCTATGACTTTGTGAAGAAGCAGGAGAAATCCATAAACTATCTATTAAATAATATCTGCAACTGTTAGGTGAATCTGAAAATCACTGAGCACCTGATAGGTTCTGGCATGCTGATACTCTTCATATACCAATTGTGGAATGCTAATTTTTTAAATGCCAACTTTTGGCATTCTGATATTCTTCATACATCAACACATGGAATGGCATTCTGATTCTCTTCTGCCACCAAATTGTGACATACTGATACCCTTCATACATCAACTCATGGATANTGATTCTCTACAAGTCAGCTGACTCAGAACAGCCAGTATGGTAGACCCAAACCTGTTTCACAAATCATAAGTCAGGCCTGGGGACAGTCACTGTTTCATCTGAGGTCTGCTATGCTTGGTATATGGTTTGTCCTTTATCAGTTCACCTGTCAGAGGCTCAGTCTTCAGTGTGTCAGTAATAAGAAATTGTCTTTAAGAGATGAAGCCTCCTTAGATCACTGGGTAAAATGTGAGATTGGTTGTCATGCAATAAGTGAGCTCTTATAAGAGAAAGTTGTGAGAATGAACCCAACACCTGAATTACAACTTGGCCCTCCTGTTACATGGCAAAGTCTCTTACTTCTACATAGACTCTTGGTCTCGGCTATGGAGCCCTTGCCAAAGCCAGAACTTCTGAACAGTCAAGCTCCGTAAAGGAGATAAATAAATCTCTTTCCTCTATAAACTTATTCTGTCTCCTGAATTTCATTATAGTGGTGACCATAGGTCAACACAAGGTCCTTAAAACCACAAAGTTCAGCAGGCTCAGGCTCACTTTCTCTCTGCTCTGAGCTTTGCATTTCAGCATGCTGCAATTGTGAGCATTTCTGAGCATCCACTGGGGATGTAGGACCGTTCTAAATTCTGAGTGAAAACCAGAAGGATGGGAAGTATGTAAGTGATTTTTACATAAATACCAAAGAGTTACTTACATAATATGTCATGTTTTCAAGAATTCATATTCTTTAGAAAGTAATAAATTAAGTAAACAGTTAAATAAGATTAATCTTTATTTGCCATAGTAATAAAAAAGCAGTATGTTTTAAAGTTTCCTTCTTATCAGTTATGTGCCCTAAATATGTTTTAGGAAACAGGTCAGCATACGTACCTACCTCTAGGATTTCATATGCCTACTGTGCGACTGCAGACAAGCAAGTATGCCTATATTCACTCACAGCAGTTGTGGAATGGTTTCATTAAGGACTAAATAATTTGGTTTTGATACATGAAGACTAGACTAGTTTCAACTAGACAAGCTAAAGAAGGTAGCTAGGAATGTTTACTCAATTGATTAATCGGGTCTTCAGGTGGAGAGTTCAGGCATGCTCTCAATAATCTCCTGCAGATGTGCTCTTGTTATTAATGGGTTAGCTTTAATAATAGCCATACATGTCAGACTTTAATGCAAAGACAAATCACCTAGGGGCCTTGTTAAAATGCAAGTCTTGATTCTAAAGGCGTTGGATGGGGCCCAACAATTCATTTCCAATCAGTTCTCAGGTGATGTCAATGCCGGTGGTATGTAAACCATACTTGGAACATAGAGGACCACAGAGAAGCTGCTATAAAATTATTATTATTATTNTTATCATTATTATTATTATNATGATGATGATGATGATTACCAGTAGAAGGTGAAGGAGGAGGAAAGGAAAAAAGTAATGTTTTTAATATGTTAGTCTCACTTGTGATAAATTGTCTCCCTATAATTTATCATTAAAATATTACTTCTTGGGGTGGGAAAAATGGCTCACAGTTAAAAGTGCATACTACTTTCACGAATGACCAGAGTTCCATTGCCAGAACTCCTGTCAGGTAGCTCCCAACCTATAACTACAGCTCCAAGGGATCCAATGCCCTCCTTTTGTCTCTGCAGGCATGTGTACATATCCCCCACAGAGGCACATATATATACACACATAATTAAAAATTAAACCTTTAAAAATTACTTCTTTAAGCAAATTCCATTCCTGGGGAATGTACTATGAATCTACATACAACAACTTGCTATTTTCATTTATCCAGGTAGTCTAGAGAAATTTCCCTGCCAAACTTTCTGAAGTTTCTCCATGCCTATTCTCCAGTTCTTCCAATTATCAGATATTTCAGTGAGTGACTGAAACAGACTTAGTAGTTAACAAGCTGCTGAAGATGCAAGATGCCATCTTCACTTTTAGGGAGCTTAATATTTTTTTTTGAAAAGAGAAAAATAAATCAAATAAGTTCCAAAATAACATTGTCAGTGTCATGAAAGTTATATCATAGATGAAAGGGAGGATCATTTCCAGAAAATAAAATGATGGCTTGTAATTAACACATGAGAAGGACATGATATGAAAAAGAGTTACCAGACAGCCAATAAGAAGATATTTCCAAAGAGAGGCATTTGTGAAAGTACTATGGTAGAAGAGAGTAAACCATAGTTCCTGCTATAGATTGGACGAAATGATCTACAAAGAGTTAAAAGTGTGGACCCCAGCTTGATGGCATTGGGAGGTAGTGGAAACTTTCAAAGGTTAAGCTTAGAGACCATATCGATATCCTTGGAGANCATGCCCTCAAAGAAGATTGTGGGACTCTGCTCTCTCCTTCCTCTCCATTTGCCTCTCTGTCATGCAGCTTTGCTTCCCTCTCCATGGGCTCCTCACCATGATGTACCACCTTCACACAAACCTCAAAGCAATGTGGTCAACTGATCATGGACTGACACTTCTCAAACTGTGAACCAAAATCAACATGCTCTCCTTATAAGACGGTTGCCTCGAAAACAGAACCTGCTGCAGAAATTTAAAACTGACTAGCATGATGCCTAAAGGAAAAGACCAGAAGGACGATATGAAGCAAGGCTGGAATGCAGGTGGGTGGGGGCGGAGTGAGAATACACAGGGTCCTGTAAGCCAGGTTAAATTTCTCCATCTCTATGAACAGGCACTTTTACATTGCTTTTAATTTAAGCAGATGAACAGCCAAATTTTTGCTGCTAAAAAATCAAATTAACAGCTCATTAGAATTGGGGGTACTAACTAGTCCTAACACATTTCTGGATTTTCAGAAAACTCACTAAACTTCCTTTTGGAAACACATTACCCTTATGCACATATACCAGTTATCACTTGATAGTCTGCTAGCTCTAAATAAACTTTACTACCTCCTCTGAGATAAAAGAGCATGTACTCTGCATCTGCTTCCATCAGTTACTGGAGAAAGACTCCAATACTGGATAAATAGGGTATTCATCGATCTGATTACTGGGGTAAGCCAGTTCAGGCACCCTCTCCACTATTTCTAGTAGTCTAAGCTGGGGTCATCCACAACCAAACACCAGACCAAACTCCAGGAGTGCAGTCGAAGATAGAGAAGAGGGATTCTATGAGCAAGGGCATCGAGATCATGATGGGGAAACCTACAGAGACAACCAAACCAAACTAGTGGGAACTAATGAGCTTTAGACCAACAGCTGTGGAGCCTCCATGGGACTGGACTAGGCCCTCTGTATAGCAAGACAGTTGTGTAACTTGATCTGCTTGAGGGGCCCCTAGCAGTAGGATCAGAATCTATCCCTGATGCATGAGCAGGCTTTTTTGAGCCCACTACCTATGATGGGACACCTCACACAGCCTTGAGGCAGAGGGAGGGGCTTGGACCTGCCTCTATTAAATGTTACTTCCTCACGGGAGGCCTTACCTTCTTGTAGGAGGGAATTGGGGGTGGGTTGGGAGGGAGAGGCTGGAGGGTCAGGAGAAGGGAAGAGAGTGATCTTTGATTGGTATATAAAATGAATAAAAAATTTCTTAATAAAAAAAACAAAAAAAGAGCATGTACTATTACGTGTGTGTATGGGGAACACCAATATCTGGGGAACACCAATATCTGTAATTGGAAGTTTCTGTCCCACCAGCAACTCCCAAATACTCAGCAGTTGCTTCCCAAATAATTGACTTGGAGTCTTAATATTACTTATAAATGCTTGGCTGGTAGCTTAGGCTTATTACTAACTAGCTCTTACACTTAAATTAACCCATAATTCTTATCCATGTTTAGACACGTGACTTGGTACCTTTTCTCAGTATGACATTCTTATCTTGCTTCCTTTTCATCTGTCTGATGACCTGACTCTTCCCTTCTCCTTCCCAACATTCTCACTTTGACTTTCCCACCTAACTTCCTGCCCAGCTATTAGCCTATTAGATTTTTATTAATCAATGAGACTAATACATATTCATATTGTAGAAAAGGATTATTTTACAGCATGTGTAAGGCCACTTGAGGGGCATTGAAAGAGGTTTTCCTCCAAGTGCATTCATCCCCATAGGCCCCTTCAGCATGAATGGGTTTTTCTGCAGTACTCAATGGTCAGCAGGATATGACATCTTCCCATGGGGCNGCTTTCTCCACAGACTCAATAAATAGCTTTGCATCTTGTTAGGCACAGCACACCCCAGTGCACAGCTTCTCCTACATTTCAGAGAGATGCTTCTAGAAAGCCCTGACAGCCTGGCCCTTCAAGTAATCTCTCCCCATCCTGTGAGCCATAGTTACACCATTCCCAGTAGGGTTTGGACCTCAGTCTTAAGGAGTAGGGAAGGGTGGCTATAAATGCTCTGTCTCAACTACACAGCTAAAAGCTACCCACATCTGCCATGCCTCTGCCCTTCAGAGCTCTATTTACTACTTGCCAGACAATCATTCTATTTCTCCAATCTCTTATAAACACAAATAATTTTTCCTGTCCACATTAGTGTGAGGGTCTTGTCTCCACATTGGACCATAATTGATACAATGCCTTGTCCTTACATTTCAGAGTTTTGCATAAATAATTAATGTATTAATGAATTTTTAAGGATAGAGTGAATGGAACAAAAATAAATGTGATTTTAGATATTCCTGCTGTAAATGGTGCTGAAAAGGACGAAAGGAAACCGAAGGGGCAAATGAAGAACGTCTCAATATTTACTGAATAAATCAAGATCCTTGTACACGTTAACTCCCCAAAATCTGACTGTAACTGTTTGGGGAAACTACTGTGACTACCAATTTCATGACCATAAACTGAGACTTGACTATAGCCTCGCCTTCAGGATCAGACAGCTGTATGAAGCAAACTAGAATTGTCGTACTCCACTAACTGAATGTCTGTAACCTGTNCTTCATCTCTGTCAAAGCATTTGCTTATGCTCAGGGTCCTCTTTCTAATAAAACTACTGACCAAATCTTATTTACCCTTGTAACTCCCATAACGTTTCACAGCGTGGATGGAAGTCAACACAGACAAAAGCAGACGCATTACCCTTCACTGAGCCCTCCCCTCAGATTCCACTTCAAACATTATTTTTAAACCATCCTTGTTAAATATTCTGCTAGCATCGCTTATGTGTTCATTCAACATGACCCTTGAGCATCTGCATCGTAACTCCCCCTCATAACACTCAACGCTCATGCATATAAGTGGTTATTTGATTCATATCGTCATTTTTTTTATTTCACCTTACGTATTTATTTCTTTACTATTCTTATTCTTTGACAACAAATATGGAATGAGTGCAGGCAAAAGTACTGATTAATTATCGAACAATTCAACAATCCATCTCTGATACCCTGTGCTGAGTCAGGCATATGACTGAAAAAAATCAAAATCATGAAACCTGCTTCTTAAGCCCAAAGCTTTGTGTGGTCCCCAGTCTTTGGGAGCCAAATCGTCTAGGAAGACTAGCTCTACACAAGCTACTGTAATGGCCAAGGTGAGTGACAGAAAACAGGAGAAACCTGAAGCTGAAATTTCTATTGCTGTGTTAGCATGACCAAAAGCAACTCGGGCATAAAAGGACTCATTTCAGCTTACAACTCTTGGAGCACACTTTGTCATTGAGGGAGATCAGAGCAGTAACTCAAGGTAGGAAACTGGAGGAAGAAACTGAACCAGAAACCATAGAAGAAAGCTGCTTACTGGCTTGGCTCTACTTGNACCCCGTTCTCCATGCTTGCTCACCCTTCTTTCTTACACCATCCAGGACCACCTGTCCAGGGGTGACACCACCCCTAGTGAACTAGGTCTTCTCACTCCAATCATTAATCAAGAAAATACACTGGAGACTGGCCTAAAGGTAAACTGATCGAGGAATTTTTCTCACTTAATGTCACCTCTTCCCACATGACTCCTGCTTGTGTCAAT
>LZPO01087753.1:0-30208 GCA_001675575.1 Neotoma lepida | reverse complement strand
CCCTAGTTTGTAAGTTGCTTGTAAATAAAGCTATTTTGATAAAATTAAAATAATTGAGCTAGCCGTATATTTACAGCATACAATTGGTTTCTACACAGAGCAAGTTCAGAAGGAATATAAGAAAACATTAAAGCAATCATTTTAGAGGTGTAGTATGAGAAGTTCAAAACATTAATGGAAAACACTAATTCAGAGATTATTTTGATAAATTAACTCTAACAGAAAGGATGACTGAACTAATGGGTATTTGTTTTGCTGCTGTTAGTTGTAGTAATAGTGGAGTGTGTGCCTGCCTGCATGTGTATGTGTGCATGTGTGTGTGTGAAGTGTGTGCCTGCCTGCATGTGTATGTGTGCATGTGTGTGTGTGGTGCTGAGAATTATGTATATCTGTGTGTAGTGTTTGCAAACATTTGTGTATATTCATGTCTGTGCATGTCTCTCTTCCTTTCTCTCCTCTCTCTCTCTCTCTCTCTCTCTCTCTCTCTCTCTTTCTCTCTCTCTCTCTCTTTCTCTTTCTGTGTGTGTGTATGTGCGTGCAACTGAGAAATCTATCTTGAGTGTCTCCATTTCTCCACTTTATTTTTGAGACAGGTTCTCTTACTGGGCCTGAAGCTCACTCATTGGCTAGTGTGGCTGGCCACAGAGTTCCAGGGATCTTCCTTTCTGTACCTCCCCAACAGAGACCCCACACACACACAGCCACCTCTGGTTTGTTATATGAGTGCAAGGGTTATAAAATCAGATCCTTACCTTCTCCCAGCCACTCATGCTATACATTTTATCCATAGTGTGTACATGTTAAGTAGATATTCTATTTTTAACTATATCCTCAACACATGATATTGGTAAGGGCATCAGAAAAATCCATAAGTGAATAATTGAATTTTCCGTGAAAAAGAAACAAGGTGATGCTACACTCAGTAAAACTATTTTCAAGAATAAATGTGAGATAAATATGTGCTCTCATGAAGTAAATAAAGAGCTGTAGCAGGAAACATCTTTCCATNGTGACTACCAAGCCCACAGAGGTAGTATCTTCAGTTCTCTCGAGGTGGTGGAATACAGATCAGAGGGGGAAGGGGAGAATTCAATTCCATCTGTGTTCCATCTAGAGTACCCAGCACATTTTTCATACAATGTTCAAATAGTCTTAGTGAATTTTGCCTAAGGTCACAAGGATATATTTCATTATATATTCAGGTTATATATACCACCAATTGCATTTTGATTTAGTAAACACTTAAAAATACACATTCATTCCAGACTTTTAAATTCTTATTTTATTTTCTAAGGGAATAAGTGTTTATTTTTGCTTACCATTCCAGGTTCCAGCCCATCATGGTGGGGAAGTCACAGTGGCAGGTGATTGAGACAGCTGATCATATCACTACACACAGGAGCAGAGACAAATGGACTAGTATATGCATGCCTACTATTCAACTCATTACTATACAGTTCAATATACTGTATACTGGCTGGATCTTATCCCATAAACCTGCCCACAAACCAACCTGTTCTAGACAGTCCCTCACTGAGACTTTGCTGGCAAAATAGCCTAGATTACTCTTCCACCCCTCATCAACTTGACACACAAAGACACCACTTTAAGATAACCTTCCAGCCTATATCCTCAGCCTCATGTTTATTTCATAATGTAAAGTGCAATCTAACTTTAAAAGTCACCAAATTTTAAATAATTCCAACACTTTAAAATTTGAAATTATCTTAACTTTGAGTCTCTATAAAATTAAAATCAAGTTATGTACTTCCAATGTATAATGAATTGCACAGAATAAACATTTATTTGCAGTACTGAGGATCAAACCTAGGGCCTCATGAAGGCTACCCAAGTGTTCAAGTAACCCTCAGCTGTAACCCAACTTCACACTGTTAACCTCTTAAAGGACTTTATACCACATGGAGGTGTTTAAAAAATATTACTTCCTGGAAAAGCAGAAAATAACATTAGTCAGAATGGGACTTGCTGAATATAGAGTGTGGATGCAGATCTTGTCTCTTGCTGGAAGTTCTTTTAACCATGTGATGACCAAATTTCCAATAGTGCTCAGTGGTGTTTTTTTTATATGTAATTTTATGTAGGTATGTGATTTATATAATTTTAAACTTCTCTTTGTGTCTTATTTTCTCTCTGTATGTATATCCATGTAGTCTATCACAGAGCTGCATCCTTACGCTACCCTGTCTCTTAAGCCTCTCAGTTTATAAGGNAGAACCATTAAATCTATAATAAAAGCAAATGCCTGTGGTGCAGATCAGCACCCAAGGTAGACAGAGTGTTGACCATTCCTACTCTTAGAAGCTAATTGCTTACTCCTAAGAGAAGGAAACCATCCCCATGAGCTCATGGACAACCCAGAGCAGAAACTAACCTTATGCATCAGACTCTTGAACAAAATAATAGTTTCCAGAGTCCCAGTGAACTTACATCCAAGAGCAGTTTGAAATATTAAATGGAAAATTATGGAAATAAACAACTCAACAGTTTAAAATAAATAACTTTCAGTAAAGCATATTGTTGCATTGTTCTAATTTATTGTGGCTTTGTGGTTAATCTCATAGAGTACCTAAATTTATATATTAAAGTATGTCAAGGGTATGTTAATATAAGGTAGAGTCATATATTTTGGTGACATTTGAGGCATCTGAAGAAAATTGTGGGCTGGAAGAAAATCATCTGGGAATGGTCAGAGATAATGAACAGCAAAGAGGGTGAGGAGTAAGGTTTGATTTTGGGGGGGTTGTTTATTTGGGGGGGTTGTTTTTGTTTTGTTTTCCTCTATTTAGAACAATATTTGTACCACTATGCTGTTCTATTTATAGGAAAATCAGAAGTATTAAAAACAAACCTCGTTTCTACCCAGTCAATTGCTTTCTAAATTACATGAATTATTATTTAAAATGGACTTAATCTTTTATCATCCATTTGAGATATTACCATTCATTTGAGACTGCAGGAGTTATCACATATCTAAAGTGACATTTTTATCTTCAATAAATTCTAATTCAGTTCATACATTAACTGGAGAAACACAATTTTAGAGTGGTTAATCAAAATGCTTTATGGATTCATCATTCCATACTACTACAAGCATGATACTGTAACAAAAATAGTAATTAGAGGGTTCTAATGACACAATGAAGCTGGTCTCTTTATTCCCTTTAAAGAAAATCTATGAAAAGGAACAACCTTTAAAGAAAATTTGTGAAAAGGAACAACCTTCTTTGGCAATTCATAATCCCCAAAGGTACCATCATTTTCAATGCTTTAATGATTGTCCTAATTTCTTCTCTATTTAAGGATTTCTCTACAGGGGTGAGTTGATAATATGACTCCAAATAGCTCAGAAATTAACAAGTCTTATAACTCATAAGTATACTTTGTTGTCAATCCTGTGAAAATATCATTTTTTAATTTATTTTTTAAGACTTTTTTTTATTAAAAAGATTTTCCACTCCTGTTACATACCAACCTCAGATCCCCCTCTCCTCCCTCCTCCCACCCCGCCAGCTCCCCCCTAACACTCCCTATTCCCACCTCCTCCAAGACAAGGTCTCCCATGGAGAGTCTCTGGAGCCAGGCACTCTCAGCCCAGACAAGACCCTCCTCCCTGCACCAAGACTGCGCCAGGTGTCCCACCTCAGGCACTGGGCTCCAAAAAGTCAGCTCCTGCACCAGGTCGGATCCCGATCCCCACTGCCTGGGGGCCCTCAAACAGTTCAAGTCAAACAACTGTCTCAAGCTTCCAGAGGGCCCAGTCCAGCACCATGGGGGGCTCCACAATTATTGGTCCACAGTTCATGCATTTCCACCAGCCTGACTGGCTTCATGGTCTCGATGTCCCTTGTTCATAGAACCTCTCCTCTTTCTCATCAGTTGAACTCCTGGAGCTCTGCCTGGTGCCCGGCTGTGAATCTCTGCATCTGCTTCCGTCTGTCTCTGGATGAGGGCTCATGGGGGCTTCTCAGCCATAGTTCATGCATCTCCACTAGTTTGGCTGGCCGTCTCTGTACACCTTCCCATCATGATCTCGTAGTCCCTTGCTCATAGAGGGCCCCCCTGTCTCCCATCGATTGGGCTCCTGGAGCTCCGCCTGGTGTCGAGCCTTGGATCTCCCCATCTGTCTCCATTAGTCACTGGATGAGGGCTCCATGGTGGCAGTTAGGGTATTCATCCATGTCATCACCGGAGTAGGCCAGTTCAGGCACCCTATCAATTATTTCCAGTGGTCTAAGGTGGGTTCATCCCTGTGGACTCTCCGGGACTTCCCTAGCACTCTGTTTCTCCCTATTCCCATGATTTCCCCATTTATCATGTTACCTCCTTCCTTGCTCTCTCTCTTTCTCTGTCCCTGTTGCAGCTCAAACCTCCTGCTCCTTTACACTCTCATCCTCTATCCCTTGCCCCCCATTTCCTCCCCCATATCATTGTGTTAACCCTACATCTAGCCAATTTTAAATTGACTGATAAAGATGTAAGTGANTGCAGTAGCCCTGCTACCTAATCCCATGCACTCCAGTGAAGGAGAGAGCGCACCTTTCAACAACCATACTGCCATCTACACAATGGTATTTTCTGCATGAAACAAAATCACATTTTACATATTCCTATAACTTTTCTATGTAACATTGATACATAAAATTTATTTCCAATTTTCAATGTGTTTGGGAGTTAAATTCTTGCAATTCTATAATCCANGATTTATGAACTTCTGAATACCATTGACTGTGAAGTTAATGAACTTTCATTACTGTGTATTATTTTTTAACCTAATCTTCTACCTAATTTTTCAGTATCTTTTACTCTGTGACCACACAGCCGTTAAGAGGGGGTTGTCTAACAATGTCCCCCAGATCAATCAGAAGAAATCATTACAAGAATTTTCTTTGTTAAGAAAAATTAATTTCTCTCATGTTGGAATTTTGGAAATAACCAAAATAAAGAATGTACTGATTGTTTTCCAAAAACCAGGTCAATGATATACCTTTATTTTTAACTCTGAGTATCTTTTAACTATTGATATCATTTAGGACTACAAATTAAACTTGAAAAGGGGTAAGTCTTAAATAATTTAGTCATACCTTAAGGCAATTCTTTCTAGCATTTTCAAAGAGGATTTCAGGTTACAGTGATGAAATATTTATACTTAAAACATGTTTTGAATATCCCTGTCCAGAGCCATAAGCTTAATTTTGACAAATAATTGTTCTTAAGTGAAGTAATTTCAGTGTTCATGTCTAGCACTTTTCTTCAATTTATTAATGCCATTAGGACATCTGGGCTCAGTCATCTTTTAAACTTTAAATACAGGTTTAGTTATACTCTGCAGCATTAATCACTCATTTGAGAGATTTTTTAACAAGNAATGAAATAAGTCAGTGTAGAGTAAGAGAAGCTAAAATCTTGTACAGAGGTAAGAGAAACTTGAATGCACTTTGAGTAAATCTACAGATATTCAAATATGCTAATTATAGGAGAAATTGCAACATAGCAGATCAGGAACATTGGTTATGGAGAGGAAGGAAGAATATTGAAAGCAAAGCACTNTTTTCATCTTTGTTGTATAACATTTCATACAGCCCCAGTTAGACTAAAATGTGAGGTTTTATAACAAACAATGCTATACCTCAACTGCTTCCCTAAAACCATTAATTCTAAATAGCATATGACATCTGCCAACATGTAGTTGTAATGGAAACCGTCTATCTGGTCCTTCTGAGTTGGACCACAGTCACCATGACAACGTTCTGCCATTGATTCTTCCATCATGCTGTGATTTTGGCAGGGACTATGAAGAAACCTAAGTTCATAAAACCCTTTTCATACTTAAAATAGATGTCATTTGCATTTTTAGAATAAGCAACCTCTTCCTCAGTCCACAACAATACAGTCATAAATGCTACTCTCATTGTATAAACTTAGAAGGTTAAAATTAAAATTCACATTTTTAAATTATGGGAAACCATGGTAAAACATTAACTGACTTAACTCTAAGTCTGCATCTGATTTGCAGTGATGGTTTGCAAGCTAAACAAATTTTTCAACCTCAATTACTTCTGTGCACAGTGAAAATAGAATTCCAGCCAATGACAAAATTTGAAATTAGAGAATGATAAAAAGCAAGAAATACTGTGTTTGATTAGTTGCCAACGTGGGTATTCCTGAGAGAACACATTTGTGGAGTTACTGTAATAAGCGAGTCTACCTCCTCTTTCAAAGGCATCAGCTTGCCTAATTAGGTTTTTGGACAATTTGCCATGAGTAAGTTACAGGAAAAGTTTCTGGTTTTATGAGCAATATATTTTCCTAATCATTCCATTTCACTAAATTTGGCTTTTTCTCAGATCCCTCATTTATTCTGGAATATTTATAACTGAAGGTTACTCTTTTGTTGATGATAGAATCATCCTTATTTCCAAATAAATTGCGTGTTTCCTGCCACAAACAAACTCCTTCTAATGGTTCTAGTTCCACGTGGATTTTCCTTTGTGGCTTCCTAGTACCAATAAAATTCAATTATGTTGGTCATTTGATGACTCAAACCCAAAGAACCTGTGTTTTCATTAATGGCTAAAAAAATTAATCAAAACCATAGCAGAAAATGAGTGAATGTTGTGTAATTTAACCTTACACCTTATTTAACTCAGTTTACAGCATTCTTACAGCTTAATTTTACACTCTATAGCTTCAATATGCTTCCCAAATGGCCAAGAAGTTGCAAGCATATGGTGAGCTATAAACCCAAATTTGTCACTTTATTTTGACATTAAAGGTGTAAAATATAAGCTTTGATGGAGATAAGCGCTGCGTATTTATGCTGAGTAGCCTTGGTAAAGATTTGGTTTTCAAAGTCCTACTTCTGATACCAGGCCGTTTCCTCTGCATCCACCTGAGAAAAGGAAGAGTTTTGCTTTGTGCCCACTGCAAGGCAGTCTAGGCTCTGTTTTCACAGACTATATTTTATGTCACATACNATGTTCTTACAGTGTCTGCTAGTCCTATTTTTAAATAACAGTCCAAGCCTTTGCAGAGTGATTTAATTTCTCACCCCTAGGTGGATAGAAATGTGTCACTGGAGAACTTTTAAGTGGCAGTCATCAGGGGTCACAAGCCGTTCTCAGTTGTCGTGGCATGCAGCAGTCTAGGTGCAGGGAAGGGATCTTGGATTGCATACCTTCAAGAATCCATGAAAAGTGCAGTCCCAAAGGCTCCATTGGGCCTGGCTCCCCAGCAGCTTGGAAGGAAAAAGAGAAGCATGAATTCATATTTTTATGCCTTGTTTTAGGAAACAATTTAATGTATGGGCTATGCAGATTCCAATCACTGAAGGGTGTTTTCCAACTTGACTGCTGGCCATCAGCAAAGCGGAGAGGTAGCTTTCACGGCAGAGGCTCAGCCTGTGACCATCGCATTGCATTCCAGTCTGTTCTTTCCCTGTAATGTGGGAGATAGCAGTAACATGAGCAAATTCAAATAACTCTCTCTCTCTGTTCCCCTCCATGGCTGCTCCCTCTCTTCCTCCTCTATCCCTCATGCTTTCATTGAGTTAGGTTTCTTACAATAAATGTAAGTAGACAATGTAATTACTCACGGAGAAAACCTCAGAAGGGGGTTGCTTAGCTGAAACCTAAACCCCCATGCTCTCTGGGTCTCTCCTGAAGGCCCTTTGCATGTATGCCTTCATTGTCTTCTCCAGATTGTTAAATGATACAAGTCAATGGTGGGCGTCAATTCCCCTCCTCCTACAGGCCTTTGCTTCAGCCCCTTCTTGTAAGGCCCTTTCTTCATTCTCCTGCCACATTAATACTTGCCCTGAAATCCTATCACTTTGCTGGGGGATTGATGTAAGTCTCCAGCAATTAACATAATTACAAGCCTGATTATCTTCTAATTGCATTATGAGTATTTGATTATTCACTACACAAATTAGAGAAAATTAAAGAGGACCAAGATCCTGGGGTGTGGGCGTTGAGCTTTCTAACACAGTTATGAGAATTTGAATGTAAAGTCTTAACCCAGGTGAGGACTGTTCTCGAGTCTACGGGCTAATGGTTGGTGCATTTGGGAGAAAGCTTTCCTTTTCCTTTCATTTGCCTTGTTAATGACACAAAATTCCCTCTGAATTATTTATAAATTCTCTGCAAAATGCCAATGAACATAAAATAAGCTGTAGCATGTCCACATTGGTCTATGTTGGTTTTTGTATGAATTTGTGATCATAAAACATGAATAAATAAATAAATAAATAATGGGAAATTACTAAACAAATAATAAGTAGAAAATACTCCAAGTCACAAAGGGAACTTGTAAATGAGAACATCAGTAATATATAAAAATAATCCTAACAAGAACTCCAGGATGGAATTCATTATTATAAAGAACCAAGATACTGCTCAGGTCTCCACTGTACAATCTTTCCACTGTGCTGCAATATCAGACTTAGATCAAATTTCACTCAAAATAGAGGGCATAGCCTTCCACACTGGACAGTTTGTGGGACAAATGGCTCTGCTCTTCCTTCACTATTCCACAGTGCTGCATTCTCTCACTTGAATCTTACACTACAGCTATCAGACTCTCAAAAATTCAGAAAATGGCTGCATAGACAAGTTTGGATCACACAGAAATCTCAATTATTGATAATCAAGATAAAGACTGATAGGCTTAGAGACCCTGAAGTAAAAGATTTGATGACACACACCAAAGCAAAGCAAAATTCCCCATGGTATAACCTGCTAGCATATGCCAAGCAAAACAAAAGGAAACACAGATACACACACACGCACACACACATACACACACACACCCGTGCGTGAATATTTTTCTCAGCTCCTCTTAAGACATTTGAAGTCAATTGACATTTAAAAGTGAAACTTTATTAAATGATCAGGGAGAATAAAATGAAAAATTCTAACAAAAAACAAACAACATAAAAATAGCCAAAAGATGCACCCCTAGCTGACAAAACCTCCCTGAGCTCTGTGGAGGGCTTCCTGCACGTTAGCTTGCTGCCACCGTGAAAAGAGTATGGTGCCATCTGAGTTTGGGAAATGCGAGTTTTTATTCATTTATAAAAATAGTGGTTAAGTTCCAGGCAACAAACAGTATCAGCTTTTACACAACCTAGAATCTACTGAGAGTGTAAACNTACCTACTATGACATAAAGAGCAGGTCCTCTCAGAGCATAGAGAAAAGAAACTGGAGTTAGATTTCTGCATCATGAATGCTTTTCCCCAGCCCAGGGCTGAAGACTTAAACTCAGGGTTTCTGGGGTTGCCTGGGCAGCCAGATATCTACCAATTATGAAACAAAAAGTTTTTCCTGGTGAAGAGACAACTGGATTGTAGAATTTCAGGAGGAACTCATGGACAAAGGACCTGGAGGAGATATGTGGGAGTGCTATTTAGTAAGAGAAGCTTAGATTGTACAAGCAAATGGCCATTTGAAGCTAGTTTAGGTTGGTGGCAGTGAAGGCAGAGAGACATAGATAGATGCAACAGCTATGGAGCAAGTGACTAAGATGTGAAGCAGCAGAATGGGACAGGGTAACTCCTGGGCTGCTGGAGTCTGATGTGAAGAAAAGGAAAATGGAAACCCAGGGTTAAGCTTCCTGTTTGTTAATCTCATGAAGCATACAGAGAAACCCAAAAAAAGTCTAGAAAAAAATCAGGAAGTTCTTGAAAAAAATTGCTTTGGATCACACAAAAGTCTTAGTGATTATTTTAAAAAAAAAATATGAATGACAGAGTTGCAGACCCTGAAGCAAAGAGAGGTCCAAGTGAATATACTACACAGATTAAGAAAAGAAAGCAAGGACAGAATTAAAGAGACCCAGTACTGGACTGTAGGAAAAGGAGCATGAAAGAGAGAATGGATAGCCATGGACTCGAGTGAAGGGCCTTTTAAGGACAGATGTAGGAGAAAGTTTTGTCTGGTCCCACCTGGCTCCCGTGGCCACTCAGACCCAAGTAAACACACAGAAGCTTATTTTAATTATAACTGCTTGGCCATTAGCTCAGGCTTATTACTGACTAGCTCTTACACTTAAATTAACCCATTTCTATTAATCTATATGTTGTGCCACATGTTCTGTGGCTTTAACCANTCTGCTGGCATGTTGTTCCTTGGGCAACTGCCTGGAATCTCCTGACTCAGCCTTTCTCTTCCCAGCATTCTCCTTGTCTGCTTATCCTGCCTATACTTCCTGCCTGGCTACTGGCCAATCAGCATTTTATTTATTAACCAATCAGAGCAACACATATTCACAGCATACAGAAAGACATCCCCATCATTTCCCCTTTATTTCTATTTAAAAGGAAGGTTTTAACTTTAACATAGTAAAATTACATAAAACAAAACAGTTATCTAAGCCTCTGAGTAATTATTTTATAAATGGCTGCTGGACCACCAGGCCGGGGAAACATGGGGCCTGGTGGGACCAGGCAGGACTGAGAAACATTCTCCTACAAATGGTGCCCAACGTGAGGCAAGAGTTTTCCACCTGAAACCTGAGAGAATTTAATAAGAGATTCTAAAATGGATCCCAAAACAGGTTCCTGCTTCATGTCTCATGCAGGCTGCAAGAAGCCACAGCATTCGGGTTTGACCTGCAGCATGGTGGATTCCTACTGCGATACAGAGCTGTCTCCAAGCTGTGTAGCACACTGCATAATGGATTTAGCCTTTACTTATACAGACAAAAAGGGTTTATGGGCCAGCTGCACACTACCCTGAAGGCAGCATGGACCCCAGAGTTGGTGGAGTAAGCATGACTCTCCTGAGTAACCCCACCATGTTGAAAACCTGAGGTGGTCGGAGTCAGCAGCCAAGGCTGCTGGTCCTAGCCATACAGTTCAGTAGTTTAAAGTCTCTCCTGGTCAGAGAAGGAATATAGATTCACAATAAAATAATTTCAGATAAAATAACCTCTAAACAGTTTACTATGTTTGTAAAAATGTATGTGGGCTTAAAAGAGAAAAGAAAAGAAATATATATGCAGTTATATAAAGAAATAAACGTTTTAAAAAAAATAAAGTCTTTAAAGAAGCAATAAAAGTAATATAATAAGTCATGTGAAAATGGATATTATACAGAAAATCTGGATTGTGTTGTCTTTGGGATTTTTAACTGCAGAAAGATATTTGATTGTAAAGGCTGTGAATTAAATCAATATGTATATTTTAAAAGTATCTCAATTTCAAAATTTATGACTAAGGATATGTTGCTTTGGAAAGGAGGCTCTGCTTTTGTTTCCACAGAAAGCAAGAGGCTGTGGATTTGTTCCAGATTAAGATGGATCAGATTTGATCAAGCCAGACCTCCTGAACCTTAACAGATGGAACCTATCAACAAAGATTATAGCCAGTCTCCCTAGGACTTGACAATTATCTTGAATTTTCTCAAGATCCCCATAAGACTACCAGCACCCCCTATCAGCAGGAAGTAGCCCAGAAAACTATGCCCACATTCTCAAAAAAAATGGATTATGGATGTTTGTCTTTGTTTAGGTTTTTTGTTACAAATTGTTATTGGTCATAGTCAATATCTTTCTAAAAGAAGAAAGGAGGATATGATAGGAAAATATAGGGNATAGATATGATAGGATAGAATCTAGGGTGAATTGTTGAACCTACTTTTAAAGAACAACTTGTTTAAAATGTTTTACATTGCTATAGATTTTAGTTTATTGATACAAATTTAAAGTTAATTTTGTTATACTGTATATATATTTCTACCCTTGTTCAAGGTATTATGTTTATGTAACTCATTTAAATTGTAATGGATAATTAAGAAATACAGATTAATAATTAGTCTTCTATGATAGTCAAACATATAGTCATGTTAGTTAAGTTTTCTAGGTATATATAGATACATTTCAATTAGGTAGATAATCTTCAAACNCTTCAAAGACCTACAGAATATGGCATTTAAAATGTTTTAAAAACTTAGACTTTCTGGAGAGTGAGACACATCTGCTCCTAGCAGCACCAATTTACTTCAAAGAGAAAAATGGGCATTGAAGACACTCCATATGGAGTTTATCTTTTCTTGGCAAAAATAGCCATTTGGGCAAGAGGCTATTCTTGCTTGGACTGCTTGAAAAAATGTTATGTAAACTGGACATGCAGGACCCATAGGAAGGATGAGATGGTCCTTCAGGTTCCTGCCTCACAGAGGAGACTGCAAGACATTATACAGGACACAGGAAAAAAAATGACTGAAAAACTCTGGGCCTATAGACTTAAGATGGATGCCCCAACATTACAAAGGAACTTTGGGTAACTGTCCAGGTAGCCAGCTGTCTCTGTCATTCTAGATTTTTGAAAGTTGCTTACAATGCTCTTCCTGTTTTCTTAGGTAGTATTATATCTTCTGAGGTCTTTGATGTAGTTGAAGACTAGATAGTCATAATTATAGTTTTCCTTAGTTATGATAAAAGATAAATTAGATACAAAACTTTAGACTCACAAAAATAGGATAGATAATAAAATATTTTCTTCAACTTTACAAAATACAGTTGGACTAGATATTGTAATTGCAGTTCTTGCTTGATAACTATTCTATCACATGTAATTTTACTATGTTGAAGTTAAAACCTTCCTTTTAAATAGAAAGAAAAGGGGAAATGATGGTGATGTTTTTCTGTATGCTGTGAATATGTGTTGCTGTGATTGGTTGATAAATAAATCTGTTGGCCAATGGTGAGGCAGAATAAGATTAGGTGGGACATTCTAACTAAAGAGAGAGGAAGAAGAAAGCAGAGCTGAGCAGATGCTGCTAGCCGCCACCAGGAGAAGCAAAATGTAACAGTACTGGTAAGCCACAGGCCATGTGGTAAGTATAGATTTATAGAAATGGGTTAATTTAAGATGTAAGAGCTAGCTAATGAGAGGCATGAGCCATTAGGTCATAGTTTGGAAATAATATAAGCCTCTGTGTGTTTACTTGGGTCTGAGCATCCTTGGGAGCTGGGCGGAACCAGACAAAACATTCTCCTACAAACAGACTGGAAAGGACAGGAATAGCAAGGAAAAGTGAGGGCTCAGCTCAATAGAGCAGGTGAGAGGGACACATGGTTGACATGAACTCAGGTTGTCCACAGAGACAGAAAAAATGGACAATTGCAGAGAGGCTTACTGCAGAGAACCATCAAGGCACAAGGCACGGGGGTGAAGTAGATGAAGAACACAGTTAAGAAGACCTGAAATCTGTTGTTTGCTAAGTTCATTAAAACAAGAAGGACAAGGGAAGTGATATGAATTTCTCTTTAAATTTTAGTGAAAAAGAGGCCAAGAAAATGGCTCACTGGATAAAGATGGTTGATGCCAGCCCTGCTGACCTGAGTTTGATTCCCAGGGCTCACAAGAGAGAATTGTCTAATGCTAGCCTCCATACATATGCATAACATACACCTGCACAATGCACATACACACACATGCACACACATACACATGCACACACATACACATGCACACACACATACATGCACACACATGCACACATATACACATGCACACACACACATGCACACACATACACATTCATACACATACACATGTTCAAACAATACAAACATACACATATGCATGTTCACATACACACACTCACACATAAACACACATAGACAAATGTGACAAAACTTAATGCAAAGAACTTGCTTAAACTCTGTGAAAAGCAGCTTCAGGGAAGGAGCAGAAGCAGTCTTCTGACAGAAGGGTTGACATTTGACTGTGTCACAGTGGCTGACTCCATTCCCTTATTGTTTCTGTCAATAGTTTAAGTCCTACAAGCAGGAAACATAGAGGGCAAGATAACAGAACAGAAAGAGAAAGTGCACAAACTAGTAATTCATACCCAAGGGGAAATAATCAAAATGAAATCTAACAACAGAGATGTAAGCTAAGCCTATGATTACTTATTCATCACGGAAATTTTTAAGAAAGCAATGATATGCTTCTGCACTCTATCCCACATTAAAATGCAATTTCACATCCCATTTTAAGAAAGAATACAGATGTTCACATTGGAGAAACATAAATTATAAGTATAAAATATAAATTATAAAATATAAATAGATCTTTCCAAAATACCAAAAATATCAGTGGACTGCATCTTCTATAAAGTGATCCCATCATTCGAATATTAAGATGTAATATCATTCACAATTTTAAGTCTGGATAGTATCTGAAGTGGAGTAAAAGGAAAAACAAATGAAGACTTGAAGGCTGGAGAGAAGGTTCAGCTTTAAGAACACATACTGTGCTGTTCTGGGAGATGNCCTGAGTCCCATTCCTGGCAACCCGCAATTACACAAGGCACATGCAAGAGGTGGTGGCTCACAGCCACCTGTAACTCCAGCTCCAGGGGATCCGAAATCCTCTTCTAGACTCTGTGAGCACCTGAGTTCTCACGTGCACATACCCTCCCACCCCTGTGCATACACACATATGTACATAATTCTGAAAAACAAAATAAACCTTTAAAAAAGGGAGTGACTTTTATCCAGTGGTTTGAAGATTATAATTCATCTGGTTGACCATCTGGACTGGGAGTTTCTGCTTCAGTTTTTCTGGGCCTAACTTCCCCAGCTGTCTTTTGGGGCAAGAACACTCATTCAATAGAGGTGTTCCTACCCTACAGCCTGCCGAANTTGACCGTTCTGGATTTCACTCAGACTGCCATCCTGCACCCTGGCAGAACCGAGAACGAGTGTAAGTGTGCCGTGGAGTCAGCAGTGATGCCTGCCCAGGTCCAAGAGACTCAGACTCATTTGGGACAAATTCTTCAGACGTCAACGCCAGCTGTAGCATGAGCCCGGCTCNCAGTCCTTCCCTTCCCTTTTCTGTAACATAACTAGCACATGGTTTCCAGGAAGGCACAGATACCTGAGACAATCTACTTCGAAGAGAAAATTGCTCAGTTTGGGACATTTCAGTAAGGATGGCTGGGCCNCGTTGTTTTGGATCCATGACAAGGCAGCACAAGTTGGGAGTGCCACTCCTTTGGACTAAGCTCATGGCCAGAACACACAGTCCCATCAAAGGCACTCCCTCAATGTTCTACTCAGTCTTATTTCTTAAGGATCCCATCACCTCCCAGTGGTACCACCCAGGAACTGAGATTTTAACACTAGAGCCTTTGGGGAAGATTCCAGATCTAAACTAAAGGGGAAGCTATTCCTCCCCTTGAGGCAGAGGTTTCTAAAGGACCACATTAATGAGGGCTTGGGACTTCTCTCTGAGGTCATTAAAACTAAGCATTCAGAGTTGAACTTTTCCAAGGACNTTAACTCTACTTGGTCATTTTTGCAAGCATGTCCACAACTTTCCTCTTTCTGCTCCTAAAATAAAATAAAATACATCACCCAGGGCTTCAAGATCCACATACATGTTCTCAATGTTACTTGGTAAGAGCTTAATATCACTACTTTCTCCTAAATTTATTAGTATCATCTTTTACTTTGACTACTAACTTTAATAACCTGTTCTAAGGCTATAAATAATTTCTCTGGATATCTCTTCTGTCCTACTTTATTCTTTAGTTGCAAATAATCTAAATGATGCNTTTTAATTTTAGTATTCCAGAACTAGAGAGAAAGTTCCGTGGGTAAGAGCACTTGCTGCACAGGCATGAGAGAACCTGAGTTCCTGTCATCTGTGGTGGGTGATTGCATGTTCCTGGAAAGTCAGTGCTCTGGGGGATGATGAAAACAGAAGACTGGCTGGAGTGTGCTGCCCGTCAGCTTAGCTCCAGTTTCACTGAGACCCCATCACAAAGGAATATGGCAGATNGAGAGGGCNCCTGACGCTCTCCTCTGCCTTCACATAAGCACACACACACATGCTCACACAGCAGACGCACACATACCACACTCACATACATACACATACATTCAAAAATGAATTAAACTAATTTTAAGAAGACGTTGGATAAATGACTTTTATATCCTATTTTGTCTTAACTTTATTTTTGTACAATATGAAATTAAAGTTACTACAAACATCATGAGTTTGGAGTATTGAGTCTGTTCCTGCTCTCAGAGTTGTGGAGAATAAATCATATAGATAGATAGATAGATAGATAGATAGATAGATAGATAGATAGATAGATAGATAGATAGATAGATAGAGATACATATGTGTATGTGTATGTGTATATATACACATATATACATATATATATTCAAGTGTGCTCACACCCATCTGCATGTGTGTATGTGCATGTGTATGAAATGCACAGAAAATGGCAAGCCAGGCACCTAATAAATGAAGCAAATAACAAACTAGGATTTTTAAAGCTCTCATGCATTAGAAACCTTAGTACAGGACTTGCAGAACATGGACAGTAAGTCATTGTTTATGAGACTGACCAACTATTTAAATAATAGCTCCAAAATTTCCTTGTTTACATATGCCTTTTTAAACCACTTACTATAAAATGAAACATAATTTCTGGGAAAATAAAAGTCACATATTTTTCCATTGTAAGTAAAATGAGTATATTCTGATACTAAGGATGCCAAACAAAAATACTTCACTCATTAATTTTCCAGGGGAAGTGGTTTTGTGTTATAACTCTTACAGGAAGACATATTATATGAAGTTACANATTGCCTGACTTTCTGTGTGTGGTATTGGGAATTGATCCCAGACCCTTGGGCATGTTAGGGTCATTTGCCATTGAGTGACATCCCAGCCAAGCTCAACATTTTTAATAGATTATGTTTTAGAAGAGTTTTAAGGTCATGATAAAAATTGAATGGAAGGTGAAAGGATCTCCCCTAGTTGTGTATTTGCTACCTTTTTCATCACTGTGACAAAATTATTTCTCTTTCAGTGTATACATTTTATTTTTTATATTTTATTTTTTTATTCATTTTACATACCAACCACAGATCCCCCTCTCATCCCTCCTCCCTCTCCCCCACCCCCACCTTCCCACCACCAGACCAACCCCTGATTCTCACCTCCAAAAGGGTAAGTTCTCCCATGGAAGGACAACTAAACCTGGTATATTCAGTTGAAGCAGAACCCAGCCACTGCCCCCTGCATCAAGGCTGATCAAAGTGTCCATGTCCAACCATAGGTAATGGGATCCAGAAAGCTGGCTCATGCACAAAGGATAGATGCTGATCACACTGCCAGGGACCACTCAAACAGACCCAGCTACACATCTGTCTCCTATATGCAGAGGGTCTAGTCCAGTCCCATGCAGGTTCCACAGCAGTCAGTCTAAAGTTCATGAGTTCTTTGAGCTTGGTTCAGTTGTCTCTGTAGGTTTCCCCATCATGATCTTGACCCCCCCTTGCTCATATAATCCCTCTTCCTTCTCTTCAAGTGGACTCCCAGAGCTCTGCCTGGTGCATGACTGTGGATCTCTGCATCTACTTCCATCATCTACTGGATGAAGGCTCTACGATGAGAGTTAGGATATTCACCAATCTGACTACCAAGGTAGGCTGGTTCAGGCACCCTCACCACTATTGCTAGTAGTGTAAGCTGGGGTCATCCTTGTGGATTGCTGGGAACTTCCCTAGTACAAGGTTTCTNCCTTACTTAAACAAAGAAAAGCTTCCATTAACTTGTGTTTTTTAAAAGGTTCAGTCCATGTCCCTGCTGCCACTGCTTTCTGGCCATTGGTGANCACAAACATGAATGTAGCAGATTGAAACTGCTCATTGGAGGGGAGGGAAAGGGATATAGAGAGAGGCCAAAGAGAAGTTATTCTGACACAACCTTAACCCTAGTGATGTTCTTCCTCAATTCAACCCCAGCTTCCCCACTAGTTTGTTCAGCTGTGAATCTTTTAAAGGACTGATCCATTGATTCGGTCAGAGCCCCTACTTTCCAAACGCCTAAAGCCCTACCTCTGGCTATCTCACTGGTGACTGAAGTTTCAGCATGTGAACTTTGGAAGACTTCTCACATTTAAATTTCAACAGATCTCTGCAATACAGCCACAGACTCTCAGTATCTTTACCCCTAACTACAGTAGTGTGCTTGTTACAACTGGTAAGCTAATACTGCTAAATTAGCTATTAACTGAAGTCCATAGTTTACATTTTTGTTTGCTTGGGTACTGTACTTTTTATGATTTGGATAAAGGTGTAATGGCATGCATCAACCCCTGTGGTATCCTACTGAGTGGTTTTACACCCTAAGACTCCTTTCTGTTCACCAGTTCCTCCTCCCTCCTCACTGGATCCAGGCAACCACTGCCATCATTTTCCCTTTGCAAGAGTAATACACAAGTTCCCCAGAAATTCTGAAATGCCTTTAAAACTTTACAACCTCAACTAAGGCAACCTCTTTTTGATTGCTTCTCTTCCATTACCTGCTCTGCTGATTTTTAATATTGTCTGTTGGTACAAAGCAAACAATTGTACAAGCATTAAAGTAGAAAAGTTCATTAACAATTGAAAAATAAATACCAGTGATCAAACACTTGCCTATAAAGCAATTAACCAAGGAACTCAGATCCCACACTCTAGAAATGCTGCATGGACAAAACATCATACCCAGGCTCAGTTGTGTGCTGTCTGTTGGCTTGGTTGCTTTTCCTATTGCTATAACAAAAAAAAACAAAAGAAAAAACTCTGACAAAAGCAACTCAAGGGGGAAAGTGTTGGTCACAGACCACATTCATGGTACAGTCTACCATTTTGGGGAAGTCAACACAGCAAGAACTTGAAGCAACTGGACGCATTGCATCCGTGTTCAGGAAACAAAGAGTGAGAAATGCATGAGTGCCCAGCTTGCTTTCTCCATTTTGTACAGTGCAGGATCCCCTGCCCAGACAGTGGTTCTGCCCACAGTTAAGTGGGTCTTTCCTAATCAATTAGCTTAAGACAATCCCTTTCTGACATCCTCAGAAGTGAGCCTTAACTCTACAAAACCACTCACAGCTGTGCCCACGAGCTTGTCTAGATGATTCTAGATTCTGTCACAATGATGATCAATCTCAATCATTGCACCTGTGTTCCACCAACAGGACTCTGCTGTAGTGCACAAATCCTAATTGGTCTTAAAATAAAATAAAATAAAAACAGAGTCAGATATCAGAGCAAATGCTGAAAGATCAGAGAGACAAAGGAGCAAGCCACAGCCACCTCTTACCTCACCAATTCCTCAGCCTGAAAGGCCTGAGCTCCTGTCTCCTCCTGCCTTATATTCCTCTCTCCACCCAGCCATATCACTTCCTGTCTCCACCTCCCTAGTGCTAGGATTAAAGTCNTGTGTCTCCCAAGTACTGGGATCAAAGGCATGAGATGACAAGTGCTGGGATTAAAGGTGTGAGCCTCTATCACCTGACTCTGTTTAGCTTTTAGACCGGATCAATCTTGTGTAGCCCAGGGTGGCCTTGAACTCCTGATCTTCCCGCTTCCTTCTCCCAAATGCTGGGATTAAAGGTGTGGGCCACCACTGCCTGGCCTCTATGGTTAACTAGTGGCTAGCTCTGGTCTCCAGGCAAGCTTTATTTGTTAGAGCACAAACAAAATATTACCACATTCTGTTCATTAAGAAAACAGCAAGATAGAGTAATAAATAGCCTCAAAACTTCACCCAAAAATAAATGTCCCAAAGAGATTAGGGTTCATGTGATTTTAGTTTTTCTTACACTATTTATCTATAGGTCTTAAATAGAAATATTAAAATTAGATGAGTAGAAAAGCAGAGTCAGAAATGATTTTTCCTCACTCAGTAAAAAAATTACATATGGTGTACACATTAAAATTATATATGTATATATGTAACTATATAAATGTATATATTTACATAACATGTATAATCCTATAAAATACATATTACTATATACATCTCAGTCCACCCTCATGCCATGTTCCAAATATATTTTGGGGGCCAAATAAAATTCTTAAGAGATAACAAAATTACTATTGTTTTCAAATACAGAAATGGTGAATGTAGTTGGGTAGGGTGACACACCTTTAATCTCAGCACTTGGGAAGCAGGAGCAGGTAGATCTCTGTGAGTTTGAGGCTAACTTGCTCTACACAGCCAGTTCCAAGCCAGCCAGGGCTACACAGAAATATCCTGTCTCAACAACAATAGCAATAGAATTGAACACAGCATCAGGGGACAAACAAAAGGCAGAGGAAAATGTGTTCCTCCCCTATTTACTCCATTCCGTTCTTCCTGCAAAGAAGATCAAATGTCAGCCANGTGCCAAGCCTACTGCTAACTTATGTTTAATAATAGAAAGCCCTGCCTTCCAAATGTGCAGTCTAAAATCAAAGGCAGCAAAGAGGCAGGTGATTAATGTAATATTTACCAATGCTAAGCTGTTTGTAGGACAGGGGGCCATGAAGATAGCCACATATCAAATAGGCTCATCCTGTCTCACTCAAAGTCCAAATTTCACCATATTTCTTTAAACCCTTCTATTAGGAGTCTTTATGATAATCTTATAGGAACTTGAATTCTTCTGTAATGCTAGTGAACTCTAAAGCAAGTATATGTTACCAAAGTCATTGATTCGGTAACTCCAAGTCTCAAGGTGAGGATNCCTTGAAGAACATGGGACAGGAGCTCTGGGTGGAAAGTGATCTTGAACACATGCTACATGTAGTTCACATTCCCAGGAACTCTTTGACCTCACTGTGTATTTCTGGGAAATAAAAAATCTCTACCAAATATTCAAGTTTAAAAAAATAGTTTCCGTGAAAGTTGTGTCAAGGAAACTCTGTTGTGTAGAAAGCTCTTACTGAAGGCACCTGACTGCGATCACTGGGCATACACACCATTGCATCACGGAAAAGGTTTACAGTAGAGATTCAGTGAAAAGAGTTACTTTTACTGATTATTAAGGGCATTTGTAAGTGAAACTGGCTTTTTCCCCTGCGGGTANGTAGAGGAAAGAACACAATGAATTCTAAACGGGCTTTATTCCACTGCCTTGGTTCAAAGGCTAGCAACATCCACACTGTGTTTGCATGACAGGGGTGCAAACATCAGCAAAGCACAAAGGCAGGCAGCCCCTGAGAAGGCCAGCAGTAGCCCCTACAAACCTCTGCATCAGTTTCCCTTTCTCCTTCTTAGTCCCTCAGACTCTCCTCCTTTTTCTACTTCCTGGCCGTATGAGATGCAGTATTTCTCCCGTATTCTTCTGCTAGAGAAGTATAACAAAACTTGAGACTACCGTTGTCAATCCCAACAGGATTGAGATTCCAGGAGAAGAGGTCTCTAGCACAAGTTATACATAAATCTAGGAGTTTCTCTCTCACCTCATGTCATTCTTTCAGCAAGGCTGTATCAAGTGCCCAATATGCCCAACACCTAAAAAANACTGTGGGCCTGTGCTTTTCTGATCTCTTCAGAGAAGCAGCGCCTAAATTTTCTGAAGTACTCTTGAAGAGGTAGGAAGATGAGCTGCAGACTGGGAGAGAATAATTACAAACTATGCACACATCAAAGGACTAGTATCTAGAACANGCAAAGAATTTTCAAAACTCAATGGTTACAAAGAGTGAAAATACAAAATAAAATGAGTCAAAACCACAAATAGCTATTCTCTGAGAAGTATGAACCACTAAATAAAGGACACAAAATCCTATTCAGCTTCCAGATGTACCACTTACGGCACAGCTTTCGTCTAGGAAGAGAACAGGGTCTGTAAGAGGAGTCTTGATGGTCACAGTATATAAAGACACTTAAGACAACCAAACTGTGAACTTAAAAAAAAATGCTTTATTTTCATCATATTTCCCCTCTTCCAACACCTCACAGATTCGCCTCAGCTCCTTTCCCACCAAACGTATGTTGTTTCTCTTTCTATAAATAGTAATAATAAGAACAGCCTACAAAATAAAAATCAAAACAAACAAAAGACTAATAGAACAAAAAAAATGCCAAAATTAAACAAACAGCCCTTCCCCCCACACACACACACACTCAAACAAAAACCCATGAAGTTCATTTTGTGTTTGTCAACTATTTTTGAGCATGGGGCCTGCCTTGGAGCTTGGTTGATGTATCCAGTGACACTCCATAGGAGAGCAATGATTTTTCCCTGTGCCAGCAGCTATATTACAAATAGTTTCTCAGTGAAAAACAATTTTTAATGAAAAATTTAAATTTGGTTTAATTGGAAAATGTTATTGAGATAATGCTTATCTCAATACAAATTGTGTATATTAAATGTTTATTTATTATTTTGATGGGGATTATGATGGTGCTACTGTGCCCANATGGAGGTCAGAAAACAACTTACTTATAGAAGCTAACTGTCTCCTTTATCATGCGGGCCCNGGGGNTTGAACTCAGGTGACTAGCATTGGCTACAAGTGCNTTTACCCTCTGAANTTTCATGTTTGGTGACTTGAGAACAGATTCTTTTTAGTGTCTTACAATAGGCCATAAGGTCTAATCCTTTGTCCCTAAAGCATGTTAGGACGCAGAACGCATGTGGAGGAACTTAAGGAAGTATATATCTGAGTAAAAACCCCAGCCTGATGTTTTCTGCAAATCTTAGTTGAAGCCAACTTCCTTTGAGACCAGATCCTTCCATACTGCAGGTGAAAAGCAAATAGAGTGGGTCCCTTGCTTCGTTATCTTATTAGAGGTTGACTCTGTGCCTAACTACTGAGAAAAATAAGTTATTTTGCTGTCACTTTATTTATTCACCTGAAGCAAGGTAAACAGAAAGTGCTNCTTGTTCTTTATTTAGCTTTTATAGGACAGCACAGGAAACATGGACTTTTAGGACAGCACTGCTTTTCTTTCTTTAGGTAATACTTATATCANAATTAGTTTTAACAAAAGCTTTAACGCACAAAATGTTTGTCTAAAATTTCTAAGGAAACATATTTTCAAAACTTTAACAAAAGTCATTCAATTTGCAACATGTCATCAATCTCATCCAACGATTACAATAAACTGAAAACCAAACATCGTAATATTTATGATAGCAAGTGAACATATATCCTAACTTCTCATTCCCTCTCTCTCTTTCTCCTTCTGTGTGTGTGTGTGTGTGTGTGTGTGTGTGTGTGTGTGTGTGTGTGTATGTGTGTTTGTGAACCTAGTTGTATTTGTAAATCAAAGAGAATGACATTTAGGACAGTGAAAACCTGTGGGTCTTTTACATGCATGTGCTTTGTATAAGGCTAGGAACCCTGGGTCTCCAGGTACATAACCTTAAATAACCCTGTGAAGGGATGTTCAAGCTTGGTCATCTTCATTGCCTCATGGAAAGAGAAGGCTAGGGCAGAGACCTTCATAAATATATATTAGTCTTATTTAATGAAAAGAGAAAATAATTTTTATCAGTCCTCTGGTGAACATCTCTCTAAGAAATCCTGACTGTCTGAATGTTCCCTAAGATATATTAAAAATGTGATTATATTGGACCCTTTTAGAGTGAGTTATCTCTCTCCATCTTCCTTTTGTTTNAGTCTGTTCTCTGAGTTGGCTTGTGATCAGTTATAGACAATAGAGGCTGAGATAACAAGTCGTCATTTCTTCATAGAGGGATGGAAATGCCCATACACTGGACTTCTTTTGGCCGTGGACAGTGGGAGGACTGTTTTTCTCTGTGGTGATTATAAATTGATGACATGTGTTCTGAAGAGTCTTTTGTGGTGGTGGTGGTGCTGTTCAAGACAGGGTTTCTCTGTGTAACAACCCTGCAAAAGAAGTTTCTGTCCAACCAGCAACTTCCAAATACCCAGCAGCCACTTCCCAAATTACCACACAGAGACTTATTTTAATTATAAATGCTCAGCCAGTAACTCAAGCTTATTACTAACTAGCTCTTACATTTAAATTAACCCATAATTCTTATCTATGTTTAGCCATGTGGCTTGGAACTTTTTCTCAGTATGGCATTCTCATCTTGCTTCCTCTGCATCTGGCTGGTGACTCCTGACTCTGCCCTTCCNCTTCCCAGCATTCTTAGTTTGGTCTCCCCACCTATACTTCCTGCCTGGCTCCTGGTCAATTAGCATTGTAAACCAATTTGAGTGACAAATCTTTACAGTGTACAAAAGGATTATTCCACAGAATTTCCTCTTTTTTGTCTAATTAAAAGGGAAGGTTTTAAGTTTAACATAGTCAGATTATATACAACAAAAACAGTTACTAAGTAAGAATTATAGCAACACTATTTAATCCATTTGCATTTGGCAAAATTAGAGAAAATATTTAATATCTATCTTATCTTGGTGAATCTAAGGTTNTATACATAATATACTTTTTATTATAACTAAGGAAAACTATAATTATAACTATGTATTCTTCAACTCCATCAAAGACCCGAGAATGATGAAATGTTGCCTAGTGACACAGACCTAAAGCTGCCTGGACAGTCAGCCAAAGTTTCTCTGCAATGTTGGGGCANATAACTCTGGCCTAAAAGTCTAGAATGTCTGACAGACTTTCCTTTGAAGCAGGAAATTCTGAAGGACTGTCCTACCTTGTCTTGGCAAAGTTCAACAGTCACCTTTCTTGTGTCCTGTTGTTCCAGTTTGGATAGTAACTGTCAGCAGCTGAGGCAAGGGCAATTTCTTTGTCCACAGGTTAGCTTTTTCCATAAAGCAAACAAACTCCATAGGAGTTTCTTCAATGCCCATCATCCTCTTTGAAGTAATTGATGCTGCCAGGAACAGACATGTTTCACTGTAGAGAAAAGTCTAAGTTCTTAAAATATTTTAAATGTTATATTCTGTATGTCTTCAAGGTGTTTGAAGATTGCCTATCTATCTGAAATATATCTCTGTATGACCTTGAAAACATACCTAATATGACTATAAGTTGTTATTATAGATGACTACTAATCTGTATTTCTTAACTATATTATGTTTTTAATGAGCTGCATAAAAACATAATACCATAAACAAGAGTAGAAATATACATAGAGTATAAAAAAATTAATTTTAAATTTGTATCAATAAACCAAAAGGCATACCAATGTAAAANATGTAAAATTAAAGGTTGTTTTTTGGATTAAAGTAAATTCAATAATCTACCCTTTTATCCTATCATTTCTATATCCCCTTTTTTCTTTTAAGAACAAGATCCCTGAATCTAATCTCCTTAGTTTAGCTTTTTCTTCACCATTATCCATAACAACTTGTAGCTAACCACCTAAACANTGACAAATATCCATAATTTTTTGGGAATATAGGCATACTTCTCTAGACTACTTCCTGTTGATTGGAGGTGCTGGTAATTTTTTGGGACCATGAGAAAATTTAGGATAATTGTTAAGTCTTGGCTGTAGTATTTTGTGAGGCTGGATCATCTTAGTCAGCAACCTTGAAGCTGTTTTCGATGTTGGATCATCTGAGCCTTTGTTTTTATTGTTGTCTGGTCCCCTTGCTCTGAAAATATATAAACTTTTAAAGGTATCATACATCACTGTATTAGTACAAATATAAACTATGCATTGTACATAAGCCAGTCAAAGATACTTTTTGTTTTATGTCTGAGCAGGTAAAATATATGCTATATGTCTTGTAGTTACAATAGGTTTATTTACCCATGTCTGTAGTTAAGATTTCAGGAAATCTTCCTCTATCAAACCTGATTTTTTTATTAACCCATAATGAATCCAGAGCCTCTCTTTTCCTGTGGGGGAAAAAAACAAAACCTCTTTCCAAAGCAACGTATCCCTTGGCTTAAATTTTAAAATCAAGATATTTTTAAAATACATAGGTTGGTTTAATTCAGCTGCTTTTATAATCAAATGTGTCTTAGCAGCTGTTGTTCCTTCCTCAGCTGTCAAACAATTCAAAGACAACACAATAGCATACAGTATCCAGACTCTTTGCGTATTTTCTATCTTTATGTGGCTTTTTTTTATATTACTTTACTCCCTTTTTAAGGATTTTATTATTTTAAAACTATATATNCTTCAACTACATCAAAGACCCCAAGAAGGGTGAAATGTCTAATCTATCCTTTTACTCTATTTCTATATCCCCCTTTTTCTTTTCAGAACAAGATCCTTGAATATAATCTCCTTTGTTTAGCTTTTTTTTCCTGACAATTACCAATAACAACTTATAACCAACCCCCCTAAGTGATGATAAATTTATTTGTTAATTTATTTTTGGGAATGTGGGTATAGTTTTCTAGTACTTCCTGCTAATTGGAAGCACTAGTAATCTTTGAGGGATCCTGAGAAAATTTAGAATTATGGCCAAGTCCTTTCTATAGTATTTTGTGAGGTTGGATCATCTCAACCAGCAGCGTTGAAGCTGTTCTGGATGCAGAATACTGAGGAAACTGTAACAGAGGCATTTTGAAATTCTGNATCACCTGAGCCATCTATTCCCATTGGAGATTTTTCAAGTGGTCTTCCTCAATCAAACCTGATTTTTCTTATTCCAGAATGAATCCAGAGCCTCTCATTTCCTGTGGAAATAAAAGCAGAACCTCTATCCCAAAGTAGTATATCTTTTGACTTAAATTTTGAAGTCAAGATAATTTTAAAATATATAGGTTGGTTTAATATATCAGTTTTCATAATCCAAGGTCTCTTAGCAGCCAAAAAGTTTAATGACAACACAATTACAACCAGAATCCAGACTCTCTGTGTATTTTCCATCTTTATGTGGCTTATTATAACTTTTTTACTACTCTATTCTTTTTTAAGGGCTTTACTATTTTAAAACTATATTTTTTAATCAAGACTGTATATATCCTTTTTTCTCTCTCACAAGCCTACACATAATTTTTAAGCACACTGTGACCTGTTTAGAGGCTCTTTTTGTCTAAATCTGTCCTTATTGTGCATCTGTAAACTTTTCTGTCTGCATGAGCCAAAAACCCTGCTGGGTAACTTAGATCATGGCATGCTGGTGCTGGCTCCTCCCCCTCGGTTCTTTAAGGGGCTAGTCTCATGGTGGAGGCACATTTACCACCAGCTCTGGGAGACATGTTTACCACCCCAACTCTAAGAAGTTTCTTGGTCCATGCTGCCACCAAGTAGCATGCCACTGGCTGCTCATAAACACTATATAAGTGTTTAGAAGTAGGGCCTCTCAAAAAAGCTGCCTATTTTTGCTGCTAGCATTAAGCCAGGAAGCCTTCTCTTAAAGAAGCTGTNCCTCTGCTTGCCACCAGCAAACAGAGTCCACCAGAGAAAAGGCAGCTACCAAGAACTCATGCTTGGCTGTCCTGGAATTTGCTTTGTAGACCAATCTGGCGTTGAACTCACAAAGATCCACCTGCCTCTGCCTCCTGAGTACTGGGATTAAAGACATTATAAGATATCTTTAAAAAAAAAAAGTTAAAATTTGTCTAAAAACTATGTAAGACCACAGAATATTCTGGAGAAAAGAGAGTGAGGAATAAAATAAGTAAAGGAGATCAAATCTTGAACTCAGAGCTCAGTTGATTAAATAAATTAACCATCATGAAATCTGAATGGCCAAAGGACCTTGGCTGTACTCAAACTCCTTTGTTACACCACAGGTTAAGCACTCCTGGGTTCCACACTCACACAGATTCAAACAGCTGAGGGTCGAAATATAGCATTTGTATGGGCTATGTACAGACTTCTCTTGACATTATTCCTTAAATAATACATTGTAACAGCTATTCATGAGGTATTTACAGTATATTAATAAGTCATTGAGATAGCTTAGGTGTGTAAGAGGTTGAATACAGACGCTGTGTTACTTTATGTAAAACACTTGGCCATTTGTGGATTTTGTTGGTCTTATAGCTAACATTCCCTAGGAATAACTACGTCCACATACAAATGGTCAGATCCACGCAATGAACGTCAGCACTTAAGGTAATCCTGCCAGTTTAAAGGATATTGGTGCCTGACAACTTAGACGGAGTAGGACAACCATGGGTGTCATAGCTCAAGGATAAGTTTAAAGAACAAAACGTGCATAATATATACATAGAGTAACATTATACATAGCCTGCTGCTGCCTGACTCACACCACAACTCAAAGTCCATTCCAAACAGATTGAAGNCTAATACTAAAGAAATATTATAATAAACTGAAANAAAAATAACAATACATAACCTTCTGAAAAAANAAAAATAGAAAATGATCATATGACACATCAAATCTACCTGTGGATATATTTTCAAAGGAATTGAGGTATATTTTCAAAAGAATATTGAAGAAATATTTCCAGAGCTGGAGAAGTAGCTCAGTAGTAAGGCATTTGTCTAGCATACACAAATCCTGGATTTGTTTGGGGGGTCGGTATTTGCATTTCTATAACTATGATCATTACAACACTGTTAACAATATCCAAGAAGTATAAGGAATTCCAATGTCCATGGATGAATAGATGAACAAAGTATGGCCTATACTATGGTAGGATATTACCCATCCTTTAAAATGTTACAGTATGAATGAAGTTTGCAGATTCTATCAAGTGGAAGCTCACNATTGACTACTGTGAAGCCTCAGAGTGNNGTTGGCTCACTTCTACATCTAAAAGAGTCCTAGTCTTTCTCGAACAGTAGAATCTGTTTCTCTAGTTTTCCAATTTTGTCCCATGCTATTTCTGTGTATCCCCAGTAAACATTAGAGAAGATCAGTTAAAATTCTGTTCCAAAATAGGCAGCAGTTAAAAGAGCACATGGACCCTCACTTTCATGATAAATCAATGTTTTTATTTAGGTAGACATCTTAAGAAAAACTTGTAATTCTTACCCAGAAGCACTTAAAAATCTCCTTTGTTCCTACTCTTAAAATATTGCCCTCACAAACCACACTATTTTCCTCAGATCCTCTCTTCCCACGTAACTCAGCTTGCACTTTCTCATCTTACTACAGTGTTTCATCTTAAAAGCACAAGAGGTCATTTGGCAAGCAGGCCCTTCCTCAGAGAAGAAAGTAGATCGNAGTGTGCAGAGACAGGGAAAGGTATGAGGATTTTCCATGCACTGGGCATTCTAACCAAGATAACTGCTGTACTACTAGAATCCAATGGCTTTTCATCAGGACTTAAACTCTTTTAAGATGAGAATTTTATGTTAATTTCATTCACTTGAATGCTTGTCCATTTGACAATACAGCAAGTAACTGGTAAACTACATTGGTTAGATATATGGTGAGTTTAAGTTCACATCTTTAAAATACTGTACCAGCATTGTGATATTTTCATTGAGATTTCTGAGACTGAAAAACACATGCTTTGATGAAAACATACTGTTGCAAGCCAGACAGAATGATGCAGGCTTGGAATCCCAGCTGTTTTGGAGGCTGACACAGTACAGTCTCAAGTTCAAGTGTCAACTACATGGTGTGGTCCAAATAAGTTCAATATAGTAGGACAGATGTATAGGGTCGAAGAAATTGGCTCAAACCAGTTGCCAAGGCATGCACATAAGTACATCCTTATGAGCCAACCTGGAGTCTGCCTGAGGGCCTAGCAACAGGCACTGTCAGAGCTCCTGATCATGCCCAGCCAATGAGGGGCAACCATACAATGTCACCAAATCATTGTCAGAGCATCTGATCATGTCCAGCCAATGAGGGATGACCACGCAATGTCAATAAATCAGGACACATACTTGGTGCTGGGAGGAGGGTATATAAGGCCTTCCTGATTACTGAATAAATGAGTCTGTTGTTTGCCTTTCACGTAACTTCCAATGTCTGTGTCATTGATGCTGAACCTTGTGTCATTGATGCTGCACCTCTCACCCCATCCCCCGAGGGAGTCATTAGGACCCAGCAACAGTTTAAGACTAGCCTAAGCAGCTTAAAGAGACCTTGTTGCAAAATAAAATGTAAAACCAAGGCTGGAATATAGTTCAGCAGTGGAGTGTTAGCCTGGAATGTGGACAGTCAACCTTGGACAACATAAAACAGGTTTTTTTTTTCTTAATTTTATTTCATTCAAAGTTTATCTGTGGAGAAATGTTCATCAAGGGTCATCTTTATTTATGGAAAGTGAAATGTCCTGGACTACACATATTTTCTTGAGCAGTCAAGAGTGTTATTAATTTTCTTCCATCTGAGGTGCATAGAATATGACTCAAGACAGAAAGTTTATGCATGAGGCAGAATGTTGCTTTGATCTTAGGACCCAGAACAGTGTAGTCTGGTCTTAACTCTATTCCAAATAGGAAATCCTTGGTAGGAGTGAGTCTATGTACCATGAGTTCAACAGAGCCTGGGAAGGTTTTCCCAGCCTTAACTACAACTAATGAAAACACTCTTCTGAGCATCTTGAAATGCTGTGGTTT